>JAWZYU010000500.1:0-121000 GCA_038380435.1 Ryuthela nishihirai
TATCCTACGGACGGGCGACCTTTCCAAGTCCATAGGCAAAACGGCGAGGGAAATGTTATACTTCAATTGAAGTCCAGTCTCTTGTCCTTTACTTTTTTTTTCTGGCTAGATTGTATCCCTTGTTATATCCGGATATTTATATGACTTTTAACGCAAAATGATGGGGGGGAAATGATCGTTCGATTTGATGAGGTTGGTTGGCTGTTTTACCCCTGAGCGGCACTTTTTTTGCACACAATGGGCTAAATGGCCAGGTTTACAAGGACCCCGAAGACTCAGAGAAGATTGGGGGAGGGGACCCACTGGAACGGCTGTTTGGAGACAGATGGTAGCCTCCCATCGAGGCCATCCAGCGTGTTTTTTAACGTGCACAAGGTATGGCTCTCCTGCACACTGGGCCACTGTTTAACGTCCCATCAGACGGACGGCAGCCTTTCCAAACCCATCGGTGTCCCCTACTAACGGTGGACAGGGCGGAGAGTTTTGCGGAGGTAAGTCTCAACGCTGACCCAACTGGGACTTGAACCTGGGAACTGCAGATTACGAGCCTGGCGGCTTACCTACTGAACCACTCCCGTCCGATTTGATGAGGGCTGTGATGTAGAAACTCACACAAAATACTTAATTAAATCTTTCGCTCATGTTCAAAATTGTATCTCGGAAGTTATTAACAATGGTTATATATGTCTTCAAATAAAGACTTTTCCTCTGGGGGCGGGGGTGGCTCAGTCGGTAGCGCGCCAGGCTCGTAATCTGTAGTTCCCAGGTTCGAGTCCCAGCTGGGTCAGCGTTGAGATTTATCTCCGCAAAATTCCCCGCCCTGCCCACGGTCAGTAGGGGACACCGGCGGGCTTGGAAAATGCATCGGATGGGACGTTAAGCCGTGGTCCCATATGCGGGAGAGCCATACCCTGTGCACGTTAAAGAACACGTTGGATGGCCTTGACGGGAGGCTACCATCTGTCTCCCAACAGCTGTTCCAGTGGGTCCCCTCCCCCAACCTTCCCTGAGCCTTCGGGGTCCATGTGACCTGGCCATTTAGCCCATAGTGTGCAAAAAAGTGCCGCTCAGAGGTAAAACAACCCAACCCAAACAACATTTCCTCTGAAACCTTCTAATCGATTTGTAATCGATTTTTTTCTAATTTCATTTGCCCCTTGTAATCGCTTGAAACTGCTGCTTAAAAATTTCAACATAATAAATGCATCAGCTTTTTCCAGTTATTTAAGAAATACATTTGCTTATGTTTTTCCAGTTATTTAAGAAATACATTTGCTTATGTTTTTCCAGTTATTTAAGAAATACATTTGCTTATGTTTTTCCAGTGCACTGCATGAACTGAAGAAAAGAGAACCAGTCAAGCAGTGCTACCACAGCCAAGGCCTGTTCTAGGGTGGGGATGGGGGAAACGGCCCATGCCCCCCTTTTCAAAATGTTAATAATGGTAAAAGAGGCAAAAAATTATGAACCTTCTTTATTTTGCATACATTTTTCAAGACATTTTTTAAAGTCCTGTAAAACGGAGGGGAATGTGCAGAACGATTATTTTGGAGATACGAGAAGTCAGCAAATTGAGAATTCGAAATCAGACTTCCTCACTGATGATGCATCATGATTTTTATACCGACACTGATGCCTAATTATACAGTAAATAAGATGGCGTTAGGAAGTGGGAGTCTATCAGCTTACCCTAGAATGATCATATTTCCATAACTAAAAACAGAGATATTTAAGAAAATATTACGGTTAGCTCTCTGATGACGATTGACTTCAGCTCAGTTCAATCGTCTCTGAAACTGAGATACTTCAACAGAACAATTAAATATAAGATACTCCTGAAATAACTGCTTGCCACCGAAGTCTAAATACCTCTGAGCAGCACTTTTTGGCACACCATGGGCTAAATGACCAGGTCACAAGGACCTCGAAGGCTCAGAGAAGGTTGGGGGAGGTGACCCACTGGAATTGCTCTTAGGAGACAGATGGTAGCCTCCAGTCAAGGCCATTTAGTGTGTTCTTTAACGTGCACAGGGTATGGCTCTCCAACACACGGGGCCACGGCTTAACGTCCCTTCCGAAGGACGGAGTTCTTTCTAAGTCCATCGGTGTCCTCTACTGACCGTGGGCAGGGTGGGGAGTTTTGCGGAGATAAGTCTCAATACTGGCTCTGGTGGGACTCGAACCTGCGAACTGCAGATTAGGAACCTGGAGCGCTACCGACTGAGCCACCCCTGCCCCTACTTTATCGGTATTATACCGTTGATTTATTACCCAAGCGTGCTAAACACTTGCCCATTAGAATTGATTAAAATAAGACGAACAGTGGTGCGTATATTTAAAAGTTTTGTTTTAAAAAATTTCTGTAAGTTTTAAAGGTGAATAGATTTCGAAATTAATAAAATTCCTATTTACGCATTTCAAGAATTGCCAATTTGTGGGAGACGGGGGTGGCTCAGTCATTAGCGCACCAGGATCAGTATTTCTCAGGTTCGATTCCCTGCTGCTCCAGCGTTGAAATTTATTTCCGCTAACTCCTGTTCTGCCCTAAAAAAGTGAGAATGGGGCATCGATGAGCTGGAAAAGCCACCGTCCGAAAAATGGGATGTTAAGCCGTCGCTTCTAGTGCACGTGTGCCATACACTGTTCACCTTAAAGAACACGTTGAGTGTCCTTGATGGGAAGCTTCCATCTGTCCCCTGATAGATTTCCAGTGGGTCTCTTTCCCCAACCTTCTCTGAGTCTTCGGGGCCCTTGTGACCAGCCCATTTAGCCCACTGTGTTAAAAAAAGTGCCACTCAGAGGTAAAACAACCTAAGACAATTTGTGGATAGATGTGGGTTTTTAAGCTCCTACAACGAATTTCAAAAAAAAAAGTGGATCCATCAAAAAATATTAAGTATTCTAAATCTTATTACATTTTCGCACTTTCTGTTTTTTTTAACGCTTTATAATATATTTACAGCAACATTGTGTGTCCTGCACTCAAAAAGATAGAAAAAAAACCTGAAAAAGGGATGTAGGAGTTCTTTTGGACGCCGACATTTTGAGCCATAAAATCATCATGCAAAGGTACCGCTACGTCACAACGTGGCTCAACAGAGATAAGAAGTCCACTAGAGAGAGAGGTAAAGCTGCTCGTGGAGCCGATAATGGCCCTTCTGAATTGATTTACTATATCCCATCTCTGACGCTTTGCTTCGCAAGCATCAAAGCGAAAGCAGTGCACATACAGAGCTGTTGCCAACGTGAGAAACAGAAATCACGATGGAAGTGAAAAGTAACGTAGTGAAAACTGTGAACAACTGGGAACTGATTTCGTATCTGGAAAACGAAAACCATTTGTTTCCGAAAATTCTGTTTTACGCGTTGACAACAAATGCTAAAAAGTATATGCTTTTCTTTCAGTCATTCTGCTGAGAATAAAAGTTTTGTGTCAGGTAGAAGAGAATGTTGCGAGCTTCTTTGTTGTTGAGCAACAAAGCGATATTGGTTTCCTTATTAATGAAAAATTAATTCGTTTGAAACGCCAAAGTTTGGAGCACTTTTTTTTTTTAAATAAAAAGGTAAACTAAGCATTAGAATTTGAGTCCAGTCTTATTTAGTTTTGGGTTGTTGGGTTGTTTTACCTCTGAGCGGCACTTTTTTGCATACCATGGGCTAAATGGTCAGGCCACAAGGACCCCGAAGGCTCAGAGAAGGTTGGGGGAGGGGACCCACTGGAACAGCTGTTGGGAGACAGATGGTAGCCTCCCGTCAAGGCCATCCAGCGTGTTCTTTAACTTGCACAGGGTATGGCTCTCCCGCACACGGCCACGGCTTAACGTCCCATCCGACGGACGACGGCCTTTCCAAGCCCATCGGTGTCCCCTACTGACCGTGGGCAGGACGGGGAATTTTGCGGAGATAAATCTCAACGCTGACCCAGCTGGGACTCGAACCTGGGAACTACAGATGACGAGCCTGGCGCTCTACCGACTGAGCCACCCCCGCCCCATATTTAGTTTTGGTGCCAGCGATACCGGTGAAGTTTATAATACGTAAAGATTCTTGCAGTGTACATTAATAACGGTTAGTTTCAGTCCACATGTTTGGCAGTATTATAAAGAGGAGAAAAATTAAAAATTTAACACCTTTCTTCGGTTTTCTAATTTTTAGAAAATACCCTCAAGCAGCTGCTGGTCAGAGGTCTGACAGGAGGTTGTCAGAATAATGCGTCATACAGAAGATCTATGCGGAAAGCGAACTTCATTAGAAAGACAACATATGAAAAAACACTTTCATGTCTTACCGGGGCTCGAACCCAGGTCCCTTTGAACAGCAGCCTGTTATGAGTTTCAATTTCTGTATTCGAATCCAGTGACCAGCCAGGCCATGACTTTCGGTGGGTCACTGCATACTTATTTTGTGGTATAGTCTAGAGGTGTGGGGTGGGGTTAACTTGATTTTTTTTTTTGTTTTTTTTTTTAAATCGTAATTCATTAGTTTAGATTTATTTTTAATTAATAACAAGATCTGAAAATATTTCAGTCCCCTCCCCTTTAAAAAATTTTTGCTTATCCACTGCTTAGCATATAATTTGATATTTAATTGGAGCTACCAAAAGATCAGGAGTCCTATTTCAACCCTAATTACAAACTTACATTATGCTTCAGGGTTTTTAATTTCTGATTCATCCATGTCGGATATTTAATCCACTGGTTCTCCCATTCCGGAGAGCTCCAAGCTCGTAACTGCAGTTTCCAGGTTCGAGTCCCACTTGGCTGGGCTTTAGTTGAGATTTATCTCCGCCTTGCCCTCAGTCAGTAGGGGACACTGATGGGCTTGGAAATGCTGCCTTCCGTCGGATGGGACGTAAGGCCATTTCCCCAAGTGCAGGAGAGCCATACCCTGTACACGTTAAAGAACATGCTGGATGTCCTTGACGGGAGGCTTAAATTTGTTTTCTAAACAGCTATCCAAAGGGTTCCCTTCCTCAATCTTCCCTGAGCCTTATAGGTCATTGTGACTTGGGATCATTGTGACCTGGACCTTTAGCCCATTGTGTGCAAAAAAGTGCCGCTCAGAGGTAAAACAACCCAACCTAGCCCATTACAGAGAGAATGAGTACGATATCTGGTTATAAATTATGGGTGTGTTTGTCTCTGTATGCTGTATGGAAAACCAGTACAAGCCCAATAGAACTTCTAGGTTAACTTCGTCCTTTGTCCCACCCTGCCCATGATAAGTAGGGGACACCGATGGGCTTGGAAAGCCGCCGTCCGTCGGATGGGACGTTAAGCCGTGGCCGAGAGAGTTAAGTGCGGGAGAGTCATAACTTTTGCACTTTAAAGAACAAGCTGGATGGCCTTGACGGGAGGTTACCATCTATCTCTAACAGCTGTGTCCAGTGGGTCTCCTCCCCCAACCTTTTCTGAGCCTTCGGGGTCCATGTGACCTGGCTATTAACCCATGGTGCGCAAAAAAGTGCCGCTCAGAGGTAAAACAACCAACAACCAACTGTCCTTTGTGTAGAGTAGTACCTTCTTCCCTTTTTTAACACTCGTTTATTACTCATTCGTTTCTTCTTCGGGCGGACGACGAACCTAAATGCGAGTTTTGTGACACCATATTTTAACCGATTGTACTACTTTTAGCTTTGAGCGTCGTATATATTTTAGCCATCATGATTTTATGGCCGAGCCCCTTACACTCGGGCACCTTTTGCAGAAGAATCGTTTTTAACACCTTTTTTTTCGATTTTTACGTTTTACTGGCTATTTTAATCGTTTTTGATACTTTTACCCTTCTATCGTTTTGACTTGTTTTTTAAGGGTCCTATACACCAGTTGTTGTTTATTCTGTTTTACACTTGATGTTTACTTTTACACTTGATATTTATACAAATTTCGTTCTTGTTTCGTCTTGTACAGTTTTATTTCTTTTTTCCCACTTGTGTGTAGTTTTTAACTTTTGGTTGAGGGTTACATGACTTTTATCCGTTTATCTTGTTCTGTTTATCGTATATTTGGCGCAATATAGCCTTAGTTGCTGTTACGCCATTAAATCCCAAACAACCAATCTTCCCCTTTTAAAAAAAAGAAGTTAGGGGGGGGGGGGGGGGGCGAATTGGAGGAAGGAGCCATGGAAGAGGGGAAATGTTATGCTGCAATAGAAATTCAGTCCCTTGTTCCCCCCTCTCCTTTAGATTTTGTAGCTTCGAGCCTGATTTTCAACTACATATAATTGGGTTCGAGCCCCGGGTAAGGCATGGGTGTATGTGTCGTTTTTCTGCTGAGGTCCTGCCATCCTCTCAGACCTTCTACTATGGCATATAAACTGACAGGCTCCTGTCAGACCTCTGTGGCAAGCAGCTGCTTGAGGGGGATTTATTTATTTATTTATTTATTTATTTATTTATTCATTTATTTTAAAATTTGGATTAGCTCATGTTTCAAAATGGCTATTTTTTTACAATTATTTTTATCTTCCTTACAATAAATATTATTTATTGCAATTCCTTACAATAAATATATTGTAAGGAATTTTTTGTATACAACAGCGTAACAGAATTAGTATTCGACCCCTCTCTATCACCATTCAAAAATTTTAAAAATTAGTAGCTATTTAAAAATACTTGAATGACATTAAACATATATTTTGAAATTCTCAACGATTTCTTAAACTACAAAAGACAGCTAGTTTCATACAGGAACTAATTAAGTTATTTTGGAGCTAGGAAACGTAAACATTTAGAAGCACTTATTTGTAGTTTTGATTAATTTTAGGACAGAATGGGGAAAAGTCACATTTTGTTTCTGTTTTGGGGGTCCTCGCAGAAGTAATGTTTTATTTGTACATTATCGTTTTCTAGATTTATCTTTGTTATATAACAACTTTGGCATATTGTTACAGAAAACGAATTTTGATCATCTGACCTCTGTGGCAAGCAGCTGCTTGAAGGGGTATTTATTATTTATATTATTTTCATATATTATCCTTACGGAATTTTCTGCTATTTGAAGTATTCTACGAATTATCTCTAGAATCACGGTGTAGTTTTCAATATCCTATTTCCAAATGAGCTAAGATAAATTTTTAAGTTTAAGAAATGAATATTAGAGTACCTGAAATTTTGGACTACCGTAATAAACCCGCTTAGGTATTAAAATTTTGAACTGAACTTTATTTCACTTAACAGTATCTTGCCAGTATAAATATATATTCATAAATCTCAGTATCGTTTTAATGACTAAAATTAAGATTTCCTTGGAAGATGAAAAATTTTTGGAAGGTATTAAGGGGGAAAATTTTCTGAGAGCTCTACTTAAAAACGACTTCATAATTATTTCTTCTAATTGATTCTTCTGCGTGGTAACAATATAAACGATAATTATTTCAACTCGAAATGCATGTAGTGCAGGTCTACAAGTCGTTCTTTGTCTCTAGCAAGTTTTATTTTTGAGCGCCCCCCAAGTAACTTAATATTTACTTTTCCAAGTGAATTAAGTATTTCGTTGGACAAAAAACGTTTTTTCGTCATGAAGCAGTTAAGTTTTAATCGCCTCGAGCGACATTTTTATTTTGATGCTGTCTTAAAATATTGCCTTGAAATTTATACAGAATTATACGAAGAATTTATACGATGGAATTTATACAGTAAGTTATGAAACAAAGCTGATATATTTAATAAAATTTTAATTAAAATGATAAGCAATTCTTAAACGATTTTCTTAATTAAAAATATTGCCCCATTTGAATATGTATCATGGACTTTTTTTCTATAATACTTTCAATAGCGACGTTAACAACAAGGAATCCGTCGAAAAACCAACGAATTATAATTGCTAGATTGGACAAATAATTTTTTCTTACTAGAAATCAAAAGTTTTTTTGTAAATTATACATTCCGTGCAATCTTAAAATGAGCTTATTATATGAGGGCTTTGAAAAAACGCGAAATTTAGTTTCTAATGCCAGCTAATATTGAAAGAAACTTATACACACAATCGTACCAGGCTTGTAACCAGAAATGGGGAGCCGAGTTCAACACCCCCTACCACTCGTGCAAGTCCATGAGCCCTTCTTGCCAGCTTTCAGTCTGCTTGAATTTTTGAAACTTTTTAATTTGATATTTTACAATGCAAAGATTGTTTTACACTTTGAATGCCGATGTAAATTCTAAATGCTAAAATCCACCCCTCCTTTGTTGCATTGAGCTGGTTGTGGATCTGAATCGTACCATCAAGAATTATCACATAATAACCATCGTGATGCCTCTAACTCGGCTAGCAACGATATTTGTTGAAGTTTTCATTTGCAAGAATACTTCAGGAATTGTCCGTTAGGCGTCGTATGTGCAGCAAAATGGCAGGTTGGGGAACAGGGTCTGAGCAAGCTAAACAAGCTGACACACCTACAATTTCAAATATAGGGCCAAATAATTTCATTATATTTTTAAAATATTTGTGATTTGTTTACCTGTTGCTATCTTTGAAGCAGAAGCTTGGCGATAATGTAAAGAAAAGAAGTAAAAAAAATAGTGGACACATGCCGGTATGGTAAAGGTACAGTAAACAGCGTGGGTGCGGCTCCAACCTTCAGGGCATTTGTGTATAACAGGTATCTTGCCGTAGTGAAACCAACAATCTTGTTAACGCTTTGCGCATCCGTGTCGTTGCATGTGGTGCTGAGTCATGAATTTTTAAGTTTCACACTAGCTTTGGTTTCACAGGTGTTCTTTGTTTGATGAGCCAGCTGCATGAAATTCAAAATCATAATACTCAGGTAGGCTAAAATTTTCATGATGAAACTAGAAAAAAATCAAAAGTGTATATAATTCGGTGGCAATATAATTTGCTAAGTGAAAGCTAAAACCTATAAATTTCATTTTCCTAGTTGATACTTCGTAAACTTAAACAGAAGTTTTCACGTATTGATTATTTTTATAGCAAAAAAAAGATGGCAGAAAATAGCTAATATATTTTGATGAAATTTATAAATACACAAAATTTCTTCCTTGTTATATAACAAATGATAAGCAAAAGATTTACTTAAAAGTATATATTTCATGTTTAATATATTTAAAAATAATTGCAATATTTTTTCAAACAATATGCATTTTACCACAAATAAGCATATGATACTGACCTTTAAATAAAACAAAAATATAAATACCCCCTCAAGCAGCTGCTTGCTTACAGAGGTGCTATTCTTTATGTATAAACTGAAGTCTTATCCAAAATAATTAAAACCTAGGGATCATTTGTAGATGGATTAATATGTTGCATCATCATCATCATCAAGCAGCCATGGGCTACGGAGGTCCAACCAGACCGTGCAATTTAGTTCTCCAAGCAAGTCTATCCTGAGCTACATCTACTGCATCTGGCCACTGCACACCAATTCTAAAAAGGTCTTGTTTGACATTGTCTGCCCACCGCATCCTAGGTCTCCCCTTCTTTCTGAGGCCTTTAGGCACACTGTTCATAACCCTATTCGCCAATCTATAATTATTCATAAGGGCAACATGGCCAAACCAACGGAGTCTCTCTCTGCACAATAATATTTCATTCTGTAAGTTTCACCGCCATAATGCATTGTAAGATTTTATTTTAATTTTAAAGTTGCTTGTAAGTGGCTATTATTAGTTTGTAAGTGCAAATTTCAATTATTGTTACATTTTTTTGACATAAATTGTGTTAACTAAGTACAACTTAGTTCAGGTGCAGTACTTTTATACAATCAACAATCTTCTTAATATCCTGAGTTACTATAACTCCTTTATTATTTTATTGCTTACATAATAATTTTATAATATGTAATGCAGAAAAAAAGCATTAAAGCATTTTTCAAATATCTATAAATGACAATCAGATTGTGTAATTTAGTTCTTGATATAGGTCTATCCTGAGCTTGGCTTTGGCTACTGATAGCCAATCTGAATGAAATTCTGTTAGGTCCCACTCACCTTTTATTAGGTCTTTTTATTTGAGCCTTTAGGCACACTGTTCATAATTTGTTTACCAGTCCTAATTCTGCATGCAGAAAACATGGCTAAACTAATGCATTTTATCCCTACATAAGAGGGGCGGGGGTGGCTCAGTCGGTAGTGCGCCAGGTTCATAATCTGTAGTTCCCAGGTTCGAGTCCCAGCTGGGTCAGCATTGAGATTTCAAAATTCCCTGCCCTGCCCACGGTCAGTAGGGGACACTGTGGGCTTGGAAAGGCCGCTGTCTGTCGGATGGGATGTTAAGCCGTGGCCCCATGTGTGGGAGAGCCATACCCTGTGCACGATAAAGAACACACTGGATGGCCTTGATGGGAGGCTACCATCTGTCTCCCAACAGCTGTTCCAGTGGGTCCCCTCCCCCAACCTTCTCTGAGCCTACGGGGTCCATGTGACCTGGCCATTTAGCCCATGGTGTGCAAAAAAGTGCCGCTCAGAGGTAAAACAACCCACATCCCTACGTAAGTTGGTGGCAACTCTTTCAAGATCCCCATCTTCTACAGATGTTGACAAATTATGATACCAAAGATTGAAAATGTACACAAACATTTTTTTATTAAAACACAACAAACTTCATTTTTTTAATATTTAAATATCATTTAAATATATATATATGCTTTGAAACATTTTAAAGCTATTAAATCATATTTACTTTTTAATTTTTTATTTGATTGTTAGTTGCTTTTTTTTTTTACTAGTAAGGGAAAAAAATAATTGGGCCTCCAGGTTTATTTCAGATTGGAACCTGGGAGGGTTCAAGACAGTTGTTGAACTCCATCAGAGCCATAATGATGGCAAGTTAAATCAAAATATTGCCTTGGAGCTTCAAAGAAAAAAAAAACTATATTTTACATTGCCTGTGTATGCAGTTTTATTCAATTCTTTCATGGGGGCTCATTTTAATCATTTGCCTTGGGTCCTATGTAGAACAGAAGTTGTCTCTGAATTCCATCAAATCTAATGATTAATTACATATACTAATACCCCAATATATTGTTGTGGCTGGGGTGGCTCAGTCGCAATGTGCCAGGCTTGTAATCTGCCACTCATAAGTTCCATTCCTGCCTGGGCCAGCATTGAGATTTATCTCTGCAAAATTCACTTTCCTGCCCTTAGTCAGTAGGATATATCATTGGTCTTGGAAGGGCCACCACCCATCGGATGGGACATTAAGCCTTGGTTCTGTGTTTGGGAGAGCCATACCCTGTGCATGTTAAGACCACACCGGATGGTCTTGATGGAAGCTTACCATTTGTCTCCCAACAGCTGTCCAGTTGGTCTCCTGTCCCAATCTTCTCTGAGCCCTTGAGGTCCTTGTGACCTGGCCATTTAACCAAATGTGTGCAAAAATGTGCCACTCGGAGGTAATGAACCCAACCTAAGGTGTTGCATAAGCATGTGGAATCAAAAGTATCAAGCTTATTGAAATCTTTAAGTAGTAAATCCACAGACTTACCTGTTGACTTTGAAGTCAATAAATAGTTTTGTGGAAAAATTAGTTTTGTTGAAGTGCAGGATTCAAACCCACATCTTGCCAGATTCATGCACAGCTCATTTTACTGCAAGCTACACTACTGCAAAGTGCTACAGAAATTTGGTTGCTAACTTGAAAATTAATGGTACTAGTAACCATCTAAAACATATGAAACAGTGCTGTCCAAAAACAAATGAGTTATCATATTTACAAGTCTAGATTTCAGTTTGTGATTTTGTGCTCTATATTATTAAATAGAAAAAGAATAATAAACTCTGCCTTTTCAAGTTAGCATCCAAACTAATTAGATTTTTAAAATTTTAAGTATTTTTTAAGTTTCACTGTACTTAAAATGAATTGTTAATTGACCCAGCTTACTGATATGAATCCCCCATTTTATTATCATTTTCAGTGATTTGTTTTCAGTGCATTTTATCATTAGTATAAGTTGATTGACAGTGCACACCTTGCATGCTGTTAAAAACTGACAATGTTGCAGGTATTTTTAACTTTCCAATTCTTATACTTTTGGGACACCAGATAGCTTGGAAAGGCCACTATCCACCAGATGAGATGTTCAGCTGTGCATTGTGTGCAAAAGATGCTCTGTGAATGTTAAAGAACATAGATGACAATCACAGAGTTACCCTGCTGACTTTTTGATGTTGATAAATCAATAAATATTTTGCAGAAAAAATTTAGTTCGACGGTAGAATACTCTGGCATGTTTCTGGAGAGATGCGGGTTCAAGTCCCGTTTGTCGGTGAAATTTTTTCCACAAAATATTTGTTAAAGAACATGCTGGATGACTTTGACAATAGGCTTTCATCTGTCTGAACAGCTGTCATTGAGACTCTTACCCTATCCAACTCTAAACCCTTGAGGCCTTTGTCCATTGTATGCACAGAAGTGCTGCTTGGAAGTAAAACAACCCAACTCTACTGCTGTATTTGACAAAGATAAATAATAAATAAATAATAAATACCCCCTCAAGCAGCTGCTTGCCACAGAAGTTTGACAGGAGCTTGTCAGTTTATATGCCGTAGTAAAAGGTCTGAGAGGATGGCGAGACCTCAGCAGAAAAACAACACAACATCCATGCCTTACCCAGGGCTCGAACCCAGGTCCCTTAGATCAGTAGCCAAGCGTGCTAACCACTCAGCCACAGGACAGCTGTATTTGACAAAGATAGAAGAGAGTAAAAGCAAACCATGCATATTTAAGGAAAGTAATATTTAAGTTAGCACGCTTGGCTACTGATCTAAGGGACCTGGGTTCGAGTCCCGGATTAGGCATGAATGTGTGTGTCGTTTTTCTGCTGAGGTCCTGCCATCCTCTCAGATCTCCTACTGTGTTATATAAACTGACAGGCTCCTGTCAGACCTCTGTGGCAAGCAGCTGCTTGAGGGGGTATTTTTAAACAAAGTGAAGAGAATGTGAATTGAAAATCCAAAATTAATAGGTATTTTTTTCTTTCTTTTATTTGTACTATCTTCCTCTATATGCATAAAAAGTGAAAAGAGTAAAACATTATCAGTAATGAAGTAATTTACTTGATTCATGTTAGTTTCAAAGCACAGCAAGCTGCCAGAAAAATTTAAATGGGCAAAAGAAATCTTTTTTATTCCCTAACTTTCTTTCAAATTTAAATGAATCGAGTAAATGATTTCATAGTTGAGAACATATTTTTATTATTAAATATAAAAAAGTGGTAGTTTTTTTATATTTTCTACCTTTAAGTTACAACTTTGCAAAGGAAATTATCACTAAATATACCTATTTTTCTTTTGCAATGGTGGGGAAATTCTATTCTCTCTTTTCCTAAGTAAGCTTTTGTTTGCCATACAATACATTATTGTTGGCTACTCTGTTGGGGTGATATATTGAAACAACCCTTTAACACTAGTATCCTTTATTAGAATGGGCTATATTTATACCTGTTACCTCCCTACATTATAAGCTTTCATTTGTCATATATTACAGTTGTTCCTGTATTAAGAGGAAATTGTGTAATAATCTTGACACATTTTTTTTTGTGGGGGTACTGGGAGGGAGAAAAGATGAGAAAACTATTTATATACATGTCAGTGGCATCCCAATGAGAGGATAGTTATCTGGCTACAATCCCACTTAGAAGGTTTACGTATGCTATATTTTCTGAGTCTAGCCTACATAAAGCAAAAACTCAATGTTAAAAAAAAAAATTGGACCCAAAATAAAGCTTTATTTAAATTTTTTTTTAATTCCTCCCATTACACTTTTCTGGGTATTTACTGTATTTTACACTAGTATAAAACAAAAACTAGTGTTTACATCAATAATACACTGGTGTCCAAAATTTAGACATAATTCATAAATTGTTAAATGTCTTGCAAACGACTGAAATTACTAACATTACATTTTGTGTGTCAATGAAATAAGGGTGATTTATAAGTCTGTGTATTTTATGTCTAGGGGAGAAATAATTATTACAATATAAATAAGAAGCCTTATTCTGCAAAATAACCATAATTTTCAATAGTTAGCCATTTGTCAGCAAATTGTTAAATTCCTTTTTGATACTATGCTTGGGGATGAAAAACTCCCAACATCTGTTTGCAACTTCCTGAAATGTTTGAAACTACCCACTTTGAAGAAAATGAGCTATGGAGTTAGAGAGATGGTAGTCAAAAGATACTTAAGTCCAGACTGGTGAGGAAGAGCTAGGCTGGGTGAGGAAGAAGCTCAAATGTCAGTTCTCAAAGGTTTTCTTTGATCTAAAGTGCAGTTTTGTATTGTCTTGTTGTAGGAGTACCTGATGTCTGTTTACCAATTCTGGGGAGCATTGAAGCATCACAAAGTGCACACACTCCAGTTGTGCTGAGTAAAGGTCGGCATTGATGGCATGCCCATTGGGAACCAGTTTGAAGTGCATTGCATCCTCAAAATTCCACCAAACACAACACTGCTTTCATTTTGAATCATCCCATCCCCTCTTTTGGACAGGAAATGTGGGCTAGCCTAGGTGTTTGGATTGTTGAAAATTATTTTTTTTTTATCTCGTAACAATTTGCTTAATAAAATGGTGATCATGTGGATTAGCAATGACTTTCCTGCAGACTTTCATAATGACAGTTTTCTTATTTAGTAGTCAGTTCTTGTAGAACACTTCAGCGACTCCCAGTTACCTTACTGTAGTTGCTTGTGAGCAACCATGTTCAGACGAGAACTTGTGAGTGCTTGTCAATGAATCAGCTTCAACAGCATGACACAGAATGTTGCAATCTACCGATTTTGGCTTTCCTGCTTGAGCAACACAAATGGAAATATACAAAGTGGAAAGTGAGGATGACACAGTTCTCCTCACTTTCCACTTTTTATATTTCTTGAGCTGCATCAGTAACTTTTAATCCTTTTTTCCAGTAATGATGTAAAATTGTACAAATTTTTTGTACTCAATTATTGTAAACATTTCTAATGATGGAAGCCAAAACTGATACTTGTAATAGTTAAGGATTGATGCAGTGGACTTTATATTTTTCTTTAGTGCTACATTCAGAGGTATGCAAATGCAGTTTTGCCACTCTTGCATGGTGAAAAATACAGAGACTATGAAACATTCTAGGAGAATATATCTGCAAGGTTGTTCACCTGACTGGACAAAATTTGCTAATGTGATTTAAAAAGCAAATATGCAGTGCTATAAAAGTTGGCTCTGATTCTCATTTTCTGCCACTCATTTCCTGTTGAGCATATTCTGTTGTTGTAGGTAGAGCATTCTGCAACAACAATATGGCACAAAGATATATGGATTTGGAGACTCATGTGATAGAGTAATCAATGTGTTAAAGTCTGGTCAATTCCAGATTGAATTATATAGGATTTAAATGTCCACCAATCAGTTCTTTCAAAACTTTGTACATGATTCCAGCAGATAGAGACAGCCATAGATGAGTGCAAGGTTATCCAAGAGTGACAATAGCACAGGATGGCTGCTGCAGATGACATTGTGACTGGACTCCAGACCAGTGGGTCTGAAGACTGAATCACTATTTCAGTAAAGAGCACATGCAGTGAGTGTATGTGCTCATCACCAACAAAATGCAGTTCAGTTTTCAGACTGATTTCTGACTGTTTTGATCTAGAAAGATCAAGGAACTCATTACCAACCCTCTACATCAGAGAACAAACCATTACGGGGCTGGGAGTGGTTTGATGATCTGAGGTGATATGTGAAATAGGCACACACCACTCTGTGTCTTTGCTGGAGGCACTCTGATTGGAAGTATAGGGATAATATCCTTCAGTTGTACACGAGACATTTCAGGGCACTTTGGCCCCCATATTATTTTGATCAACAATAATGCCTGCCCTCATAGGGCTCAGACTGCCAATGAACTCTTTGAAAGTGGAGTATTCAGCAGGTGTAGTGGGCAACCCATCTCCACACCTGAACTTATAGAGTATGTGTTGGAGGCCTCTGGAAAGCAGATCAGAGTTCATGGAGGGTTCTTAGAAGACCTCCATGAACTCTGATCTGCTCTCCAGGTAACATGGGATGTACTGTCATCAGACCTCTTGACCAGCCTGGCAAACA
The DNA here is from genome assembly GCA_038380435.1 of Ryuthela nishihirai. Lineage (NCBI taxonomy): Eukaryota > Metazoa > Arthropoda > Arachnida > Araneae > Heptathelidae > Ryuthela > Ryuthela nishihirai. Next base: position 16,036 of record JAWZYU010000500.1, read on the forward strand.
ATATGAAAAAGCATTGTGATGCTTGTGTATTTGCTTGGGATCATCATATTCCGTATCTTTCCATTCTGATGAAGTAGTGTATTAGCTGTGGACATTCCTACATTCATTTGCGTAACTCATTGAAATAATGTGATTGGTTTTTCTCTGTCTCATTGTTTATTGTTTCACATAACCATATATTGTCACTCTAAATCTCATAGTATTTCATTGGCATGTTTTTGAAATCTTCCAGAATTGGTATATTTAGCATTTTTTTTTTTGACACCAGTATACTCTTCACTTCATAAGCTCTCATTTGACTTATAACTCAAGCTGATTGACTCCCATGTTTGACTGATATAATGGAACAAGTGGTTTATATATTTGCTCCTATCTGAGGGAGAGTTTTTTGTTTTGTAGCTTATATTTCCATGTTGTAAACTTTCATATGATACATAACTCCATGATCAATTCTGTGGTTGGGGAGGGGGTGGCTCAGTTGGTAGTACGCCAGGCTCATAATCTGCAGTTCCCATGTTTCAGTCCCTTCTGGATCAGCATTGAGATTTATCTCTGCAAAACTTTCCACCCTGCTCTCAGTCAGTTGGGGACACACCTGTGGGTAAAGTAAAGTGGTCTGAAAGTAAAGCCACAGGGCCCTGTGGCTTTACTTTCAGATGGGACGTAAAGCACAATGGGCCCTGTGTGCGGGAGAGGATGTCAAAGAACATACTGGATGGCCTTGATGGGAGGTTACCATATCTCTTCTAACAGCTATTCAGTGGGTTCCCTTCCCCAACCTTTTCTGAGCCCTTGGGGTCCTTCTGACCTATCCATTTAGCCCATTGTGTGCAAAACACTTTTGCTCAGAGATAAAACAACCCAACTCAAATCTCTGATTAGGTAGATATGTATAGCAATGGGTTTTACAAATCCAGAAACTGAGGAACCTGAAAAGGACAATGAAAAAGTGATGAAGTGGATTTTTATCTATTTCTCCAATTTCCAAAATAAAGTGTTTTATTAAAAAATAAGGTGTAAATAATAATAAGCCGTGATAAGTAGGTATTTTGTGGATTATTTCCCCATATTTTCTAGGCATGTTAAATCTTATTTGTTTTTAAATATATATTAGAATATTTCTTTCAAATTGATTGATTTAACTTTGTAACTAATGATGAGGTTAGGCAAAGGAGTCTGCAACCTCCTTTAAGCAGCATATTGTGCAGAGAGAGACTCCGCTGGTTTGGCCATGTTGCCCGGATGGATAATTATAGATCGAATAGGGTTATGAACAGTGTGCCTAGAGGTCTCAGAAGGAGGGGGAAACCTAGGATACGGAGGGCAGACAATGTCAAACAGGACCTTGTTAGAATTGGTGTGCAGTGGCCAGATGCAGCAGATGTAGCTCAGGACAGATATGCCTGGAGAATTAAACTGCACAGTCTGGTTGGACCTCCGTAGCCCATGGCTGCTTGAGGATGATGATGATAGCAGCATCTCAGTCTGGTATAAGAATATAAAGTTTCCTTAGGAAAAGATTTGAAAATAGATTAATGTATATCTTAAGAGTTGAGGGGTGGTGTTAAGCAGAAAGGTAAAAAACACACACCAATGCTTTATCCCATTTCAAATTTAGGTCTGGATCAAAACATGTTATGCACTCAATCACTGACATTTTATTTAATTTCTACAAGCGGTCACTGCAATGCTAAGTTTTAAAAAATTATTCCTTTAGTATATACTTTATCCTTGTAAGTATCCATTTTTGATAGATTCCACTTAGCATTTGTAATATATGGCTTCTTCAATGGACAAAATTTAGTTTAACTGCAATCTATTAAGTTACGTTTAGAACTTTAGACACAATGTATTTTTTTATATTGGACTTATGCAATTATATAACAGAAAATTTCTGTGTGCCAAAAAAAAAGATTGAAGTAAATTACTTCTGGTGTTCGACAAGGGTGCATTTTGTCTCCTTTTGTCTTTAGCTTGGTTATTGATTGTTATGCGAAATTCACTTCAAGGGAAAGATTTTGGCCTTAAATGGACTGGAGATACGAAAATTTCTTATTTAGATTATGCTGATGATTTAGTCCTTTTGGCGAATGATGTTGATGAGATGAACTCTTTTATTCGAACTGTTGATGAAACTGGTAGTAGAGTAGGTTTGGTTATAAACAGAGAGAAAACTAAAGTTATGAAAATTGTTCAGGCAGGCTGTGATTCAGTTAATCTGAATGGTTGCAGTCTTGAGCAGGTGTCACAGTTTAATTATCTTGGGAGCTATGTAACAGATAATGGTGATGTGCGGCATGAGATTAACAGAAGAATAGGGATTGCTGCCGGGACTTTTAAGAACCTATGGAGAGTGTGGAGAAATAGGCGTATACACCTAAAGACTAAAATTAGACTGTATAATAGTTTGGTTCTTTCTAGGGTTAGTTATGGTAGTGAAACTTGGACACTTTGTAAACAAGATAACAGGAAACTAGATGCTTTTGATTCCAGATGCTTACGCAGTATCTTGGTCATTAGGTGGTTCAACTTTGTAACTAATGATGAGGTTAGGCAAAGGAGTTTGCAACCTCCTTTAAGCAGCATATTGTGCAGAGAGAGACTCCGTTGGTTTGGCCATGTTGCCCGTATGAATAATTATAGATTGGCGAATAGGGTTATGAACAATGTGCCTAGAGGCCTCAGAAAGAGGGGGAGACCTAGGATGCGGTGGGTAGACAATGTCAAACAGGACCTTGTTAGAATTGGTGTGCAGTGGCCAGATGCAGTAGATGTAGCTCAGGACAGACTTGCTTGGAGAACTAAATTGCACGGTCTGGTTGGACCTCCGTAGCCCATGGCTGCTTGAGGATGATGATCATGATGATGAGGGTTTAGTGTAAATAGCTCTTAGGGTAATGGAGGCAAAAAAATTATTAAACTTGTGCATATTTCGTGCATTTTTCAAGAACTATTTTAAAATCTCTTAAACCGAGCAGAAAATGTTATACTGTAATGGAAATCCTAGTCCCTTACCCCTTATTATTTTTAGATCTGGGCCTGTTCTTATATATATATATATAAAGCTCCAGATCTAGAAAAAATAAAAGGGGAGGGGTAAAGGAAACAATTGAGCAGGAGAAAGGTACGGAGAGGGGGGGGGGCAGGACTGGATTTCCACTACAGTATAACATTTTCCTCTCCATTTTAGAGATTTATTGAAAATGTGTGAAATATGCAGAAGTTTAGTAATTTTTGCCTCTATTATCCTTACTAACATTCTCGGGAGGGGGAGAAGAGCTTGACCCCCCTAGATCCAGCTCTGTACACAATGTTTGAAATGGAAAAATAAAGTCACATAAGATCTAGATGCAAGAAGTCATCCAGAAATATCATGTATTGAATGTAGATTTTTACATGAAAAGGTTTATGGTTTTACATGAAAAGCACTTACAGTTTGGGTCAAAATAATAACTCAAAATTTGGAGGTGATAGTGCTTCCTTAATCCTAAAAGGTTGCCCCCATCTGAATCAAGTTAGGTTGTTTTGCCTCTGAGCGACACTTTTTTTACACACCATGGGCTAAATGGCCAGGTCACAAGGACCCCGAAGGGTCGGCTCAGAGAAGTTTGAGGGAGGGGACCCACTGGAACAGCTGTTGGCGTGTTCTTTAACGTGTTCTTTCACGTGCGTGTTCTTTAACGTGCACAGGATGTGGCTCTCCCGCACACGGAATCATGTCTTAACGTCCCATCCGACGGACTGCGGCCTTTCCAAGACCATCGGTGTCCCCTACTACTGACCGTGGGAAGGACGGGGAGTTTTGCGGAGATAAATCTCAACGCTGACCCAGCTGGGAATCGAACCTGGAACTACAGATTACGAACCTGGCGCGCTACCGACTGAGCCACCTCCGACCCACCTGAATCAAGCTTCAATGTAGAATAGACGATATTTTCTCTTAGAAGTGTCTAGTTTTTATTTCACCAGTACCAGCTGGGTCAGCGTTGAGATTTATCTCCGCAAAATTTCCCGCCCTGCCCACGGTCAGTAGGGGACACCGATGGGCTTGGAAAGGCCGCCGTCCGTCGGATGGGACGTTAAGCCGTGGCCCCGTGTGCGGGAGAGACATACCCTGTGCACGTTAAAGAACACGCTGGATGGCCTTGACGGGAGGCTACCATCTGTCTCCCAACAGCTGTTCCAGTGGGTCCCCTCCCCCAACCTTCTCTGAGCCTTCGGGGTCCATGTGACCTGGCCATTTAGCCCATGGTGTGCAAAAAAGTGCCGCTCAGAGGTAAAACAATCCAATCCAATCCAATTTCACCAGTAAAGTAAGAGAGACAAAAATCACGAATCCTTTTTTTTTTATCTTTTTGATGTTACGGTTGCAATAGTTCACCGTTTGACTCTTTAATTTCACTCATGATAGTTAACTTTCTAGGATTATATGTTTGCACGAATGGTAACCTGCAAAAATGGTAAAGCTATCAAAGTTATTGTAGTATTTACCTATTACAAATCCTACGACATTAATGTCTCCTGGTTTTTGAAATAAGGAAGTCTGTTGACTAAGTGATGTCGTTAACTTATTGAGCAAGATATTAATCTTATTTAGCAGACCTTTTGTTGAGTGTCTTATACAAAGGAGACACTAGACCACGAGAAAGGGATATATATGCTGTGTGAACCAATTAGTGGAATAGTAGATTCCCCATTGTACTGCAGGAGTGCATGCTGACAGTCTGTCGTATAATTTATCACATTAGTATCCTTAGCTCTATAGGTCAGTAGGGGACACCAATGGGCTTGGAAAGGCCGCCGTCCGTCGGATGGGACGTTAAGCCGTGGCCCCGTGTGTGGAAGAGCCATACTCTGTGCACGTTAAAGAACACGCTGGATGGCCTTGACGGGAGGCTACCATCTGTCTCCCAACAGCTGTTCCAGTGGGTCCCCTCCCCCAACCTTCTCTGAGCCTTCGGGGTCCATGTGACCTGGCCCTTTAGCCCATGGTGTGCAAAAAAGTGCCGCTCAGAGGTAAAACAACCCAACGTTAAAGAACACGCTGGATGGCCTTGACGGGAGGCTACCATCTGTCTCCCAACAGCTGTTCCAGTGGGTCCCCTCCTCCAACCTTCTCTGAGCCTTCGGGGTCCATGTGACCTGGCCATTTAGCCCATGGTGTGCAAAAAAGTGCCGCTCAGAGGTAAAACAACCCAACCCTTAGCTCTATAGATTTTTAAGTGATGCCGTAACTTGGATCTGTGGCATGTGGCTCAGAGGAAATATTCTAGAAAAGTAGTGCACGAATAATTTTTTAAGGATAGGCGAACGATGTAAAATATACCCTCATTGAATCGATAACTGCTAAGAGTTTTTCTCCACAAAACAATTTTTCATGAACGTACTTTATTTTCTTATTATCTGGTTCGCTACGTTTTCTGAGCTGAAAATCATTAAATCTTTGCAAATAGCAAGCTGACACTTATCCACGATATATTAAAAATATCTTCGACTTGACTACAAGTTGTCTTGATGAACTTTTAAATTTATACGACAAATAAAAATCTCCTCAAGCAGCTACTTGCCACACAGGTCTGACAGGCGCCTGCCAGTTTATATGCCAAAGTGGAAGATCTGTGAGGAAGGCGGTACCTCAGCAAAAAGCCAAACATCTATGCCTTACCCGCGGCTCGAACCCAGATCCCTTTGATAAGGAGCCAAGTTCGGTAACCACTCTGCCACGGATGACAGCCCATAATCATTAATTCATTTATAATTGGATTTATTTATGCTTAACAGAAAAAAGCAAAACAAGATTATTTTCATTATCTTCCATCATTTTAAAATACTGTTATTGTTTGGAATTTGTATGAATTTTATTGTTTGAAATTTGAAATAATATCAATATTGCGTTCTGTTGTATGAGAAATTAGGGTTGGGTTGTTTTACCTCTGAGCGACACTTTTTTGCATACCATGGGCTAAATAACCAGGTCACATGGACCCTGAAGGCTCAGAGAAGGTTGGGAGAGGGGGCCTACTGGAACAGCTGTTGGGAGACAGTTATAGCCTCCCGTCAAGGGCATCCAGTGTGTTCTTTAACGTGCACAGGGTATGGCTCTTCCGCACAAAGGGGCCACGGCTTAACGTCCTATCCGACGGACGACGGTCTTTCCAAGCCCATCGGTGTCCCCCTACCCTACCATGGGCAGGGCGGGGAGTTTTGCGGAGATAAATTTCAACGCTGACCCAGCTGGGACTCGAACCTGGGAACTACAGATTACGAGCCTGGCGCGCTACCGACTGAGCCCCCCCCCCCCCCCCCCCCCCCGAGAAATTAGGAAAAGCTACTGTAGTCACCGTCCTTTGTGTAGGGGAATACCCACTTCTTTAAAAAGATATTAAAATTTAGAAATGCACGGATTCGGATGTCCTTATTTAAAAGTGCTGCGCGGATAAAGATTAATGTTGAGGTGGATAAAACAAATCTCTTGTAAAAAAATGATGTTAATGTGGATAAAATCTGTAAAAGTTATTTCTTCTTGTTAAATAACCATTGTATAATTATTATTTGTAATATATATATTTCGTTTTTCTTCGAAGAAGCTATTTAGGAGTTCATTATCTCAATGAATTGAAGCTTGAAAATTAGTATTAAAATGCACGGGCACAATATTTATTAGCATTGAGAAATGTAAGAAAAAAAAAGAATTGAGGGGCGAAAAAAATTGTAGGGGCAAATTCACATATTATTCACTTTGTGCAATTTTCTTTCCCCATATACAAGACCTATAAACTCCAACATGTTCAGTATACATAAAAAATTGTTTTGTAAAAGCATTAAAAAGAACTATGTAATTGGGGACGGGGGTGGCTCAGTCGATAGCGCGCCAGGCTCGTAATCTATAGTTCCCAGGTTCGAGTCCCAGCTGGGTCAGCGTTGAGATTATCTCCGCAAAATTCCCCGCCCTGCCCACGGTCAGCAGGGGACACCGATGGGCTTGGAAAGACCGCCGTCCGTCGGATGGGACGTTAATCCGTGGCTCCGTGTGCAGGAGAGTCATACCCTGTGCACGTTAAAGAACATGCTGGATGGCCTTGACGGAGAGGTTACCATCTGTCTCCCAACAACTGTTCCAGTGGGTCCCCTCCCCCAACCTTCTCTGAGCCTTCGGGGTCCATGTGACCTGGCCATTTAGCCCATGGTGTGCAAAAAAGTTGCCGCTCAGAGGTAAAACAACCCAACAACCCAACCCAACTATGTAATTGGAATACTGTTCGGAAATAATACTAAATTGCATACAACTTAAATATTTATGTTTGGTTGGGCATTACAAAATGCACCCTTTTATGAAATCTGCTTAATTTGTTTCTAAACCTAATTTCACGTTATTTTTTATTGTTACAGGATCATTGCAGCCCCCCCCCTTCCTAGAACCTGATACAAAACTCTGAGCGACACTTTTTTGCACACCATGGGCTAAATGGCCAGATCACAAGGACCCCGAAGGCTCAGGGAATGTTGGGGGAGGGGACCCACTGGAACAGCTGTTGGGAGACGACAGATGGTAGCCTCCCGTCAAGGCCATCCAGCGTGTTCTTTAACGTGCACAGGGTGTGGCTCTCCCGCACACGGAGGCCACGGCTTAACGTCCCATCCGACGGACGGCGGCCTTTCCAAGCCCATCGGTGTCCCCTACTGACCGTGGGCAGGGCGGGGAATTTTGTAGAGATAAATCTCAACGCTGACCCAGCTAGGACTCGAACCTGGGAACTACAGATTACGAGCCTGGCGCGCTACCGACTGAGCCACCCCTGCCCCAAATTTGATAAGCACTGCCATATGGAAACCGTTAACATGAACAAGGTATCCAGAACTGTTTTAGAGTTTAGGGCAGAGCCTTAAGATAAATCGCAGTTTATTCCCCACACCCCTCCATAAAAAAAACAATCATTCCGATCCCGTCGACAAGGTCGTCAGCTCTGCAGAATTAGGTGATCCTTACGAATTAATACTTATCATTCAAATATTAACTTTTTTTTTCAAACTAAAAACTAGAACGTTTCCTTTCATTGTAGCACACGCGTTTCTTTTCCATGCCATTTCATAATTCTATCGTTTTTGTTTTTAATCAATATCTATTACACGTAGTACACGAAATAGTGCTGCAGACTCTAGCGAAGAGAGTGAAAAATAATTTTTTTTCCAACTTTCTTTTTTAAAACGGTATCAGGTGCACGCATGTGATCAAGTGGGCGAACGAATCGTTTCTAAGCACAAGTACAAAATAGTTCTAAGTTTCACGCGATTTTTGAAACGATACGATACTTTATATGTCCAGTCGTGGGTGGTGTCACGCCGTATTTCGACGAGGCCATCTTGTTCGTCTCGCCTTAATGCCTGGTTATTTCATATAACGGCCTCTCTCTTGGCAGCGGACATTAGTATTGTTCTGTAACCGCAGTAGTTAGCGAACTGCGAAGCCGGGCCATCTGCACATCGTCAACCGTCGCCAAGGTTGCTTGCCGAAAGTCATTAGTTGTAGCGACGAAGGCGAAAGGGGACCCTTCTCGATGCTTTAGTTCTGTGAGCTTGCGCACGTATGCATCCGCCGTGGCCTAAGTGCTTCGGTCCCAAATTAATGATCCGTTGTAATCCAGCACGCACTCGACGTCGTCGCCAACGGTGTTTTACTGTCGCTCTTTCTGAGAGTTTGTGTCAGTAGATTCCCCATCCGAACGGCGTGTGAACGCGGCATTTTTTTCTACACGACTTGCAACTGTTTTATACGGATGTGATACTGACACTTGAGGACGAAAAAAACGTGTCACATGTAGTAGAAGAAAGTGCAGAATGTTTTTTTTTTCAAATGGGTGTTGAATAACTGTACGTTAGGTTTTTTTTGCAAACGATGATTTAAAAAAAAAAACGCTAATTAGTCAACCTCTAGGCTGTAAGATTGGGAGGCAGTAGGTCATCGTTTTCGGAGTTCTTTAGAAATATGAAGAAGAGTAGTATTTAGAAATTTTCGAATCCCAACTAGTATTCTGATAACTGCTAAGGGCTGAGACATTTTGGTGCCTTAGGCAAGGTAAAAAATGGCGCCACTTTCATAGGTATTCATCATAACCCCCCCCCCCCTCCTTTTGAGGCGGGGGTTGGCTCAGTCGGTAGCGCGCCAGGCTCGTAATCTGTAGTTTTCAGATTCGAGTCCCAGCTGGGTCAGCGTTGAGATTTATCTCCGCATAACTCCCCGCCCTGCCCACGGTCAGTAGGAGACACCGATAGGCTTGGTAAAGGCCGCCGTCCGTCGGATGGGACGTTAAGCCGTGGCCCCTTGTGCACGTTAAAGAACACGCTGGATGGCCTTCATGGGAGGCTACCATTTGTCTCCTAACAGCTGTTCCAGTGGGTCCCCTCCCCCAACCTTCCCTGAGCCTTCGGGGTCCTTGTGATCTGGCCATTTAGCCCATGGTGTGCAAAAAAAGTGTCGCTCAGAGGTAAAACAACCCAACCCAATCTATTATAGGGTGGAACTTGAGTTTATAGTAAATACAACTTGGGAGTATGCAAAAAAATGCTGCAGTTTCAAAAAATTGAAAAACCGACATTTAAGAAATGGTCCTTATTTTAGTTAACTGAAAGAGACGGTTTTAGCTTCCACTTAAATCATTTGAAATCGAGATTTAAAAAAGATTTGAGTGGAATCTAGAGTTTATCTCTAATGTCATTTCTCCGTAAAAAAAAAAGTCTGAAAGGGAGCTTTTTTAGATGTGGCTTTCTATTCAAATAGCATGGGCGTGTCTGAATACCTTTGGAAATGTGTGCAGTCGGCTTTCGATTTATATGGGGAGATTTTAGTGTTCTTAAAAATAACCCCATAAATCAAGCATAATTTTCCTATAAGAAATAAAGTAAATCGCAGGATGGAAGAGGAACTCTACCTCGAAACTCGTAGATATATCTGTTTTCCCTTTCACTATATAATATTTATTTGTTGCAATAATAAATACATTATAGCACATTACAGTAATGCTAAAAGCGAAAGAATACAGCTTATCTACAATAAGAAAATAACTGGTTATGAAATGTTTTTCTAACACGCTGAGCGGTGTCTTCGATGGCTTTGCTGGTTGTGGTGCGATTCGAAGGAGGTGATAGTTAGAGGTTTAGAGGTTATTTGACGGGGAAGACTAAGTAGATCAAGGGTGCCCAGGTTCGAGTCGAAAAAGTGCCGTTCAGAGGTAAAACAACCCAAACAACCTTCTCTAAGCCTTCGGGGTCCTTGTGACCTGGCCATTTAGCCCATGGTGTGCAAAAAAGTGCCTCTCAGCGGTAAAACAACCCAACCTCACAGACCTTCTATTATGGCATATAAACTGACAAGCTCCAGACCTCTGCGGCAAGCAGCTGCTTGACGCGGTATTTTTTTTTATTATACTCGGGTTAGAGCAATTGGAATATTTAAGAAAAAAATGTTTTCATTCGCGAATATTCAGAAAGCAATTTTTTATAATTTCCATTTAGAAAAGGTCACAATTCCTATAGAAAGTTCTTTTATTCTGAACTCTTTTCTCTCCCCTATGTATTCATGTACAAAATCTCATTAAGAAATCGAAGCCCATGGGCATAGCAATTTTAAAGCTCATTATCCGAGTCGCGATTAACTGTCTCGTAATCTTTCAATAAAATTTTGGACGCTTCAAACGAGCGCAAGCGGTAAGATGAACGACAGCCCTGGAGTCAGATGTAAAGTCACATGGCTAACAATGGAGGCCAACTTCCGTAGCTGAGTGACGCGGAATGACGTCACAATTCGCTGCTTCCTGTGTTTGCTCCCGTGGCAGCTGTAACCGAAACGCTGTGCAGTGAAGTGGACAGCTAATATCTCTCGTGCACGCTTCATTGACTTGCTTGCCGCTGGTTGGGTGCAGATAAACTAATATGGGGCGACGGCCAATCCGCCCGTTATGTCGATCTTTGTGAACTTTACAATGAATACTCATTACAGAGAGGAAGTTGTGATACCGCCAAACATATCTTAGGGCTGCAGAGATGAAAATGATGTTCTACTGTTGCTAAATATAGTGCACGTTGATTGAAAGAGCTGTACTGATAGCGTTCGTTAAACCTTTTGTTGGACTTTTACTGCGATGAACTTTATGTATTTAAACTGTCATTTGGAGGGAAATTCTAATGACGTGGAATAAACATTGCAAAAATTTAACGCATTAATGTCAATGTTGTGAATCTTTGTTGTCTGCTATGACAGATCATTCAGAATTTACAGTAGATTAGTATTAACCCCTTTAAGTCTGCGGCGTTTTGTTGTATAACACTTGAAGAACATTGCAGCGACTTTGGTTTACCTTCCAGAGATACTCTTTTGTACACATGATCAGGTCCAGGCACGTATCCAGGATTCTTTTTTTTTGGGAGGGGGGCGAACTTTTTTGGGATAGCCTTGAAAAAAAAAATCGACGCGTCATATAAGAGTAATGTACTCAGGAACTCGGGATATTTATGTGATCGTCGGAGGGGGGGGGAGTGCCTTCCCTCTCCTCTGGTATGGATTGTTACTAATCAGCCCTGTTCTGTAATATTAAACCCAGTCCTCGAAGCAATGACATGTATAAATAAATAAAAATAAATACCTCCTCAAGCAGCTGCTTGCCACAGAGGTCTGACAGGAGCCTGTCAGTTTATATGCCACAGTAGAAGATCTGAGAGGATGGCAGGACCTCAGCAGAAAAGCGACACATACATCCATGCCTTACCCGCGACTCGAACCCAGGTCCCGTAGATCATTAGCCAAGCGCGCTAACCACTCGGCCACGGGACGGCAATGACATGTATGTAATAAATGAAATATTGCTTGGAGAAATAAACTTTTGCGGTCGTAGAAGAAGGCAAGCTTTTTTGTTTTAACCCAGGAACCAGTAAGTGTTTTGAACTTGCGCAATTTTGTATATAAATTTACCATCATCTGTACATATGCACTTGCCTGGCTGTCTTTGAATGTGCTCAGTGCATAAGCATATAAAGATTCTGCCATTTGAACACGAATTTTCATTGGGGTGGAGTAGAGAAATGAACAGTGTAAAGGACAATGACGCACCTAATAACGATAATTGTTTTTCACGACTTTATTTTAGCAGATAACATTAAAGGTATGCTTTTGTGGGATGTTGATTTAAGTCATAGTAAGTATTTGAAATACATATGAAATGAGAAAAGCAAAAATTATGACAAAAGTATTGATTTCTTGATGCTTTTTTCTTTTACTTTCACTGAAACATAAACTTTATTCATGTTATTTTATTTCTGAGTGGCATTTTTTTTTTCCATTCGTTGACCAAATCACAAGGACCCCAAGGGTCCAGAGAAGGTTGGGGAAGGGAATCCACTGGACAGCTGTTGGAAGACAGACAGAAACCTGCCATAAAAAGACCATCCATGTTCTTTAACTTGCACAGGCAGGGGTTTTTTTAGGAGGGTGTTGAACCAGAAATTTTCTTTCAGTAACCCCCAAAGAAAAATCCTGCAATGGCACATACAATAATGTGGGTCACTTGCTTTGACAACGAAAGGGGGGGGGGGGGAGGGTTGTATATTATATGTATATATATATATTATATAACCCCCCCCCCTTCATTTTATTATTCGTTAATTATCAACGTTCGAAACTGTGTTTGCATAAAAAATTTGTTATCTTTTAATCACAAGAGGTGATTTGCCTTGAACTGAATACTGTCTTTATGTAGTGGGCATTTTTTTTTAGGCTATTTAATATCTTAGGTTCAGCATCCCCTTAAAAATTATGTATATGTACTTGATCATACCATATTCGCTAGTCTTAACAGCAGTATCAGAACCGGACTTTCATTTGCTGATTGCCTAAGCTATTTTAACTTTAAAATTTATTAGCTTAACTGGGATCTATGAGGGGGGGGGGGAGTACACCCTCCTGTTTTGAGAATGGTAGTAAGAGACTGGAGACAAAAAATTATTAAACCTGTATTATTAATTCATGTAATTTCCAACGAATCATTTAAAGACCTTTAAATGAAGGGGAAACATGTTTTACTGCAAAGGAAATTGTTTCTTGCCCTCCTCTTTTCCTTCTCAATCATGCATTCCCTCCCCCCCCCCACCTCATTTTCTTTTGTCTAGATCAGGGGTATGCGAAAAAATATGGGGTAGGCGAAACAATTTTTGGGGGTATGCAGTGAGAGCTCAAAAGTCGCTAGATCTAGAAACAAAGTTGCTAAGTTGGCATTATTATACTATAACTATAGTTTTATCTATCTATATAAGGGTACGCCAGTTACATACACATTTGCAGGTTTTGGTGAAGCATAAAAGGTTGAGGACCACTGGTCTAGATCATAGCCTGGTTGAAATATATATTACTCTGAAGGGGAAATTACAAAATAAACAAGAATTGATGTATTGAAAACGTTATACTTGCATGTTTATAATAATACAGTGTAATTAAAAATTTATGTGTATTTTAAATATTTAAATAAAATTTGTGACACGGTAAACTTAAAACTCAGTTTTTTGAGTTCCCTCATAATCGTGTGGCCCTAAGTTGTTGGGTTGGATTATTTTACCTCTGAACGGCACTTTTTTGCACACCATGGGCTAAATGGCCAGGTCACATGGACCCTGAAGGCTCAGGAATTTTGGACCCACTGGAACAGATGTTGGGAGACAGGTGGTAACCTCCCGTCAAGGCCATCCAGCTTGTTCTTTAATGTGCACAGGGTATGGCTCTCCTGCACATGGGGCCACCGCTTAACGTCCCATCCGACGGACGGCGGCCTTTCCAAGCCCATCGTTGTCCCATACTGACCGTGAACAGGGCGGGGAATTTTGCGGAAATAAATCTCAACGCTGACCCAGCTGACCTGGGAACTACAGATTACGAGCCTGGCACGCTACCGACTGAGCCACCCCCTCCCCTTGTGGCCCTAAGTTGTAGCTTAGTTAGCTTATGTGTAAGTCCGGTCCTGGTGTATATATGATCCCACATGCCATTTCAATAGTGTAACTTGAAATCATTTCTGATTTTGAAGCTAAAATGGTGGCTTAGAAAATCAAAAACTGACTGACCACAAATTGACCTATTTAATCACCAAATAATGAAATTATATCTTATTTCATGTTTATTCTTTCATGGTTGAAATTAAAAATAAAGGACAAGCCATGCCCCATTTTCTATACTGATAGGTTTCAATTGTTTTAGTATCATTTTACTCAATTTCAGTTAATGCACCCTTTCCCCCAAACCCTTTTCCCAAACACATGTAAATAGTTTTATCATTTTATAATTTTGTGCTTTCAAAAACTTAAGGAGTTTTTGTAGCACCATTATCACTCGTCCTTAATATGCACTTATGTAATAGTATTCAATAATATGCTTAATTATTTTTAATTATAGATCATTTGATAGAGCATGAAATTATCAAATGATCCAAAAAATTATGCATACTAATGAATTCTAATAACTTGTGAATATTTTGAAACAGAAATAAAATTATTCAAAAGTGTCTACATCTACAGTAAAGTTGCCAGAGCCATTAAAAAAAAAGATCATGCTTTGCAGTATGATAAAAATTGAATGAAATGGGTCCACAGAATTTTTCCAGGAGGGGTGTGTGTCGAGAATCTTTCAAAGAGCGGAATTGCAATTTGATTTTTAAAGAACAGGCATAGTTGCTAAGAATAGGTTAAATCATACATCACTGTTAAGAAAAAAAAAAAAAGCAATTATATAGCAATAGCACATTATACTTAAAAATATCCTATTTCTGGGGAGGGGGAATGCCCTCACTCTATTCCCACCCACAGTTGCCTGAGTTTGATTGTGAATTTTATAAAAAAATTCGAAACTGAAAACGTTACAAATTGCATGATTATGTTGGTAGACAAAAAGATGAATGCCAGAATAGGTCCAAAATAATTTGAATTTAAAAAATATTTGATAAAACAAAATTACAGGTAATTCAATATTGTCCAAAATATGAAATAGTAAGTTGAAAAAAAATTGGTTTTTCCATGAGTGGGATTTTAACCCATGTCTTCTAGTTACCAGTCAGGTATACCAGTATACTAAATTTTCTTCTTCAGCTAGTGTGACTTATAAACTTTCCCACATTTTTTATTTGATTTGCACAGTGGCATAGTAGCATGGTCATGACATTTGTATTGGTGGGGTGAGGATTGTGCCTTTTTTTGTATATATATGTCTGAAACAGCTTATGTAAAAGAAACTTGTTCTCTCCTTTTAACCACAAGAGGTGATTTACCTTGTTGGAAACAATACAATCTTTGCTGGTGGCTCAAAAAAAAAAAAAAAATTCTACAAATTGACCAAAAATTTCATTTTTTGCTAATTAGTGTTCTTATTTAATGTTTATTCTTTTGTTGTTACAGATTAAAAATAAGAGGAAGACCCTGCCCATTTCTTATATCTTGACAAGCTGAAACATTTTTAGTGTTTTTAATTCTCTTTCAGTTAACACAGAGTTTTCCCCAAACAATGAACTGCACCTGTAAATAGTTTTATCATTTTAAATATTGAGCTTTCAAAAATTTAAGGGGGATGCTTTAGCAGCCCAAGCACTTCCCCTGAATACATGTCTGTGTGCAGGGAATGACTCTAATGAATATAGGACCAAGGTTTAATTGTCCCATCCAACAGACAATGGCCTTTCCATGCCCATCAATGTTCCCTTTCTCACTGAAAGCAGAATAAGGGTTAGGTAAGAAAATTCTGAATGCAGGCCCAGTTGGAATGTTTTACCTTTGAGTGGCACAATGGGCTAAATAGCCAAGTCACAAGGACCCCGAGGGCTCAGAGAAGGTTGGGGGAGGGAATCCACTAGATAGTGGTTGGGAGACAGATGATAGCCTCCCATCAAGGCCATCCAGCATATTCCTTAATGTGCACAGGGTATAGCTCTCTCAAACATGGGGCTTAACATCCCATCCAACTGACAATGGCTTTTCCAAGCCCATAGGTGTTCTCTACTGACCAAGGGCAGGGTGGGGAATTTTGCAGAGATAAATCTCAATGCTGGCCCAGGCAGAACTCTAACCTGGGAGGGGCAGGGGTGGCTCAGTCGGTAGTGTGCCAGGCTCGTAATCTGTAGTTCCCAGGTTCGAGTCCCAGCTGGGTCAGCGTTGAGATTTATCTCCGCAAAATTCCCCGCCCTGCCCACGGTCAGTAGGGGACACCGATGGGCTTGGAAAGGCTGCCGTTCGTCGGATGGGACGTTAAGCCGTGGCCCCATGTGTGGGAGAGCCATACCCTGTGCACGTTAAAGAACACGCTGGATGGCCTTGACGGGAGGCTACCATCTGTCTCCCAACAGCTGTTCCAGTGGGTCCCCTCCCCCAACCTTCTCTGAGCCTTCTGGGTCCATGTGACCTGGCCATTTAGCCCATGGTGTGCAAAAAAGTGCTGCTCAGAGTTGCACAGGGTATGGCTCTCAACTCAACTAACCTGGGAACTGCAGATTATGAGCATGGTGCACTACCCACTGAAACACCTCCACCCTGGTCCAGTTAGAACTCAAATCTAGGAATGGCATATTACAAGCCTAGTGGGCTACCAACCAAACCAAACCCTGCCCCCAGCATATTTGGGTATTATATCAAAAAGTAAATTGTAGAAATGAGAGAAATGAAAGAAAGGTCCATAAATGGTTATGTTGAGCAAAGTGTTTTAAAGAGTTAACCTTTAGTCAAAGATGATTAAAAGGCCAAATGTGCTTGGTAACATGGCTAAAAATGTCATACATACACCCAGGTCAATTGGTGTTGTTTCTGCAGTATTGCAATTCTGAACGATTCCAGCATTTCATAAACCATTCTGAACAATCCAGCCCCTTTCATAAACCATGGAAATGAAAGACTTTGGAATAGGGGAGCACTGTATGCATTTTGTGTTTCATAACCCTTTTAAACGAATAAATTATAAAAACATTATATGTATATTTTTTTTTGTCAATATGATACAAAGGCCATTTCATCAAAGTGAGTTTTTAAAGAACTGGTGGAACAGCACATTCTGATGGAAATCAATGATTTGCCAATTGCTTGTCAGCATCTTGTACTCTCTCTTCCATAAAAATTCTTTTTTCCTTTTCAACACCATGCCTTAATGTATTTTAAATTGCAAATACTAAGAATGTTCTGTTTAATATTCATGAATCAGATTCACATTCTTCATGTTTTATCTTCAGCATATAATGCTAAAGTAAAACATGCAGAGTGTACCATTAAAGTAAGGGATTATATCTGCTGTAGTGGCATGCTCCATAGAGCATTTAATCTTTGCTTTTCATTAAATAGTCTGATGGTTTTCTGCCAAATTCTTGCCTTCCTGAGAGCTTTTCTATATTGCATATTTTACTGACAAGTTTTTGTGAGATGTCTGCAGCAATTAACTGCCTGAGGAATAACTCATTTCAAAATAGAGTAATATACTCAAATGTAGGCAATATGGGCTTCTGATGGGGAGGGGGGGGGGGATCACTCCTGTTGCACAAATATTTTCTTTCTACAGATACAGATAGATGGCATGTGAGGATTCTAAACAGATATTGTTTTCTTGATGTTATCATACGGTAATTCTAATGGTGTAATATAGATATTCTGGGTTTTCAAGAAACCAGATGCAAATAAGCGAAAATCACTGATTTGGTTGACTTCCTTTTTCAGAGGGAGAATATCTTTTTGGAAAGATGCCAATTTCCTATACTGGGAGAAATTGGGATCAGACTTAAGTGCCATGCCTGGCTAGTTCTGTGCATCACCAGACTTGCATAGCTCTCCTTCCAATATATTCCTAACTGCCATTTATGAGAGTGAAATGAATATGCACTCTATTTGATTTTAAACGAGGAATGTTTGAAAAATCATGTTTACTACTTGTTAATTACAATTTGTTAATAACAACTTATGTATAAATTATAAAATAACATAAATGGAATCAAAATTCTTATTACTTGATTATATATATATATATTTCTACTGTGTAAGTTATTCATATTGATTGCCATAGAGTTAGATGTTTATATGATTTGTTTATGCCATATGGTACTTTTAAAATTTTCTTCCCTTACCAATTTATATTTCTTGAAGTATGTTTTGCAAATGTCATCAAGTGACACTTATGAATTTTTTTATTATTACAGATGAGACTATGGATGAAGCAGGCTGTCACTTGACAGTAAAAGATGTAGCAGACTTGCTTCATGCACGGTATGCTATAATAACTGGTAGGTCTGCAATTTTTTTTTATTTGATTTAGTACTATTTTTTCATATTTATTGTATGTACACATTAAAATCTTTTTTGTTCTTTTTATCCATCTGAATCTTATCATCTGTTTGAAATATTAATTTAAAGACAATAAATTTTTAAAATTTACTTTTGTACATTTAATTTTTTTGCCCAGTAATGCTAAAGAAATTGACTTGCAGTTACTTATGTATGATAAAACTGTAATTAATAAAATATTATTATTTGAAAATTGTAGTAGACCAGGCTTGAGGTGGGGCAGGATGTGTCAGATGGTATACCATATGATCTCACAATCGACCACAAATTATGACGATCAACAGAGTCGAAAGCTTTTTTGAAATCAACAACGCTAGCAACCAAAGGTTTCTGAAACTCTAAACATTTTTCAAGAATCTGCCTAAGTGAAAATATCTGATCCACACATCCCCTACCACTTCTGAATCCACATCATTTTGCACCTTCTGTTATGTCTAAATTCCAATTTTTTATTTCATCCTGGATGCTGTTGCCCTTATAATTATGCATGAAGCATCCCAATTCCTTTTTCCACTTTGAGTATTGTTATTAAGTTAAAACTCATTGATGCATTGACAGATTTCTTTGATGCACAGTCAGTAATTCAGTCCCAACACAAATCTTCCATTCATGGGATTTTTCATGCAGTGCCTTTTCACTCATGGCAAAATGCTGTTATCACTCAAAAACTTTTGTGTTTAACCTAATAATGTTTTTTTAATAATAAATATGTTAAATGATAAATTTCATTTTCTGTTGTTCAAAGATGACTAATTTTTTATTAGTTTTCTTAGCTTATTACATAACCTACATTATTTACACAAATGAATGATATGCAAAGATTTGGGACCGAAATTTGAAGGTTTTATAGATGTTTTTTGCCATTACAAAAGCCATCCTGTGGCTGAGTGATTAGCATACTTGGCTACTGATCATAAGGTCCTGGATTTGAGTCTGCTAAGCATGAATGTTTGTGTTGTCTTTCTGCTGAGGTCTTGCCTTCCTCACAGATCTCTATTGCATATTAAATTGACAAGTTTCTATCAGACCACTGTGGCAAGCAACTGCTTGAGTATTTTTTTAAAAAAAATGCTAATTAAAATTCTTTTTTGTTGAGTAATAAAATTTTAAAGTTTATCCTACAAACTATACTACATTTAAAAACAAAATAACATTGTTTATTTTTAATAATAATAACTTTTATGTTTATTAATGCAAGTTAAAAGTTTTTGGGAGAAAAATTTTTTAACATGCAAATAGTTTGAAGGATAAACTTAAAAATTTTATTGCTCAATGACAGAGAAATTTAATTTATTTCTGAGCAAGAAGGTCTTTTTTAATTATGTTTTTAAAAAGTTTTTTGTTACACACACATATATATGCATATCAGAATTTTAATGGGAAATGTTAAGAGAAAGTGATGTTTATATTGAAATACACAAAATTAAAAAACAACTAGAAGGATAACATATCACCTGGTAAATATGGGATGCTCATTTTCTCTGAAAATGAAGTTTTTAATTTTCTGAAATTTGCCCTCTGTAACAGTAGTACTTCATACTAATGGGTGATTGGGAAATATAAATAATAATAATATATTATTACTTATATTAAATGTTATATTAAATCTCTTAATATGAAAAAGTTGGATTTTCTTATCCTCTAGAGTTAAGGAGCAAAATATCCAGTGCATATAAAGTAATTTTTTATTATTATGTTAAAATATTATTGAAAATTTTAAAACTAGTACTAAATTTATAAAATTTAAAAATTAAGGAACAATTGGTCAAATTTTGATCAATTATAATTTAAACACATATTACTTATTAACATTAATGTTATGTGTGTTTCAGTTCTGTAGCATTCAGTTCTTCATCAATACATTCTGTCTTCTGAATTTCTAGCATAAATATATCGTTTGCAATATTACTTTAAGTTTTACATTTTCTACATTAGTGCCCTCTAAATGACAGTAAATTAAGGCCATTTGGAGAATTTAAAAACCATGATTCATCATATTTTGTTAGTACTTATGTAATTCAAAAGCAATTTTTCATTAAGCTCTCAAAACAAAGATTTGCCTTTTTTTTTTACCCACCCTGAGGGTGGTAGAGACAAAATGTTGCTCTCAATGTAAACCCTTTGATCATCATACTCCATCACTAAAATTTCAGATTTCTAGCCCCAATTGTTTGCAATATTCATTTGAATTTTTGAAATATTCAGACTTTTCCTCTGTCAGAGGTGCAATTAAAGCTTTTGAGAAATTCTAAAATTGCGATCATAATAGTTTATCAATACCTATCCAAATAAAAATGAATTTTCAATTTATCTCTAAAAACAAAAAAATTCCTAAAACACAAAAATTGCATTTTGCACCTTCTCTATGAATAAAATAAATAAATACCCACTCAAGCAGCTGCTTGCTACAGAGGTCTGACAAGAGCCTGTCAGTTTATATGCCAAAGTAGAAGATCTGAGAGGATGGCAGGACCACAGCAGAAAAATGGCACATACATCCATACCTTACTCGGGGCTTGAACCCAGGTCCCTTAGATCAATAGCCAAGCACGCTAACCACTCGGCCATGTGAGTAAAGGTGAAAATCATTGTTGTCAATGCAAACTGCATGATATTCACATATCACAACCAAAATTTCAAATTTCTAGCATAATTACATCATTTGTGATACTAGTTTGAAATTTTGCAGTTTTCAACTTTTTCCATTCTTAGAGGGCTCAATTATAGCTATAAGAGATTCCAAAAGGGCAAATCATAATATTTCATCAATGCCTATCTAACCGAAAAAACCTTTTTTGATCTATCTCTGAAAATAAAAAAAATTCAAATTTCTCGCTTGTGTTTTTTGCTCAAAATTTTAGCTCGTTTTTTCCTGAAAATGAGCTAAAAATGATACAATGACATATGTAACAAACCCAATAATCTAATTTTTATATTTGGTTTTCATTTGTAATGTACAGGTATTGGACAGGGAAATGGGAACAGTTGCATGTTATCTCAATAGAAATCACATTCAGAGCTCAATAACTTCTTTAATATGATTTTTAATTAAAAATACGTCCAAAGATAAATTAAAGATCTTAATGTAATCCATCTAAATCTCGATTTTAAACAATATTTGTTCAGTATTCAAAGAGTTATGAATGCTGAAATATTTACCATACTACGAAAAATTGACTCCAAAATTTAAAGCATTAAAACAGTTAAGAGATCAGAGATCATTGTTGACTTTGATGGTGTTCTGCTAGATTTCTTAACCTTTTTTAATATTTTAATTAAATTTTGGGGCCTGTTAAATATTGAAACTTTCATAACTCTTTGAATATTGAACAAATATTGTTTAAAAATCGAAATTTAGATAGATTTGATTGAGATATTTAATTTTTCGTTAGATATATTTTTTTTTGAAAATCATATTGAAGAAGTTAATGTGATTTTCTATTGAGATATCATGGAACGGTTTCCATTTTTCTGTCCAGTATCTGTATCATGTTCAATAAAGTATTTTTTTTTGTTTAGCTGGTAAAATATAACTTTTTTTGGTAAGTTTTCAAGTTAGTTCTATTTCTATCATACTTCATAGATACATAGTCTTCAACACATGATGTATGCAAGTTTCAAGTAACTAAATAGATACGTTATTTGAATTGAGATTATTCATTATTTAATTTTTTTTATATAATCTGTTGTTATAGTCTGTTGAATCTGTAAATTGTAGTTAGAAATTTGTTGCTTTGCTGTATATTTGGGGTAATGCAAGAAAAAAACAAAAAAACAATAAAAACTAAAATACAATAAATAAATAGAATCTAACATATGATTATTATCTTGGAAATTTAATATACTTAAATATATCTATGTGTTCATATATTTATAAATATATATACACACTTCCAAAATTATCAGGCAATGAGAAACTACTAGACTAAGTCAATATAATAAATATTTAGAGTTAAAAGCATTATGCCTCTTATTACATTGAATTCAAGTTTCACTGCTATAACCAACTTTAGAAAGGAGCAGAATTCCTGCATCATTTCTCTTCTCATGCTATGCTATTTGCAGCGTTTTAAGTAGAGTAAAAATTGTGTTTAGATAGGTGGAGTATAAACAACTTCTTGATAGCATTTCAGATGCTATAATGTTGTGTTAACAACCACTGAGCAAGATTTCTTGTAATAACAGCTATGAATGTTATTTTTCAGTTAGTAAAAGAACACTCACTGGAAGTTAAAAGTGGGCTTGATAGTATACATATATATCTTTGTCCTTCGTTTCCAGTTAATATACTTTTGCTAACTGGATGCTTGGTATAATGCTCATATTAGAGAAAATCTTGTTTGGCAGCTGGTTGCTCAGTGATTGATACTGGGTTATCAGGAGGTTGTTTATTATGACATGTTATAAGAGATTGTAGGCTCATATCTCACCTGGATCAAGAAAATCAATGCACGGTTTCCATATTTTTCAGGGTTTTTTTTATAAGGTTTTTTGTAATAAAGCAAATAAGTGTAAGTTATTTTGTTTTTAATAGTATCATTATTACATCTTACATTTACACCATTAAAAAAATATAGACAAAAAAAAAAAGCCTCCTTGGTAGAAGAAACAAATGAGCTATTTATTTTTCTGAATTTTAATACGATGATGCTGGAAAAAACACCAAATGTAGCTAAGATACTGTTTTTAGATGGCTATACAATTGATCAATTTACGATAGTTTTTTTCCAAATGAAGAAAAAAAATCTACATAATATTATACAGTGTATAATTTCTTTAAATAGCATGTAGATTTTTCTTTATGTGATATAAAGTGTGAAAAGTATTTGAAATGATAATTTATATGTAAAACAAAACACTAAAAGGGGTTGAAATAATTGATTATTTACATAATTTTTCATTTTTATTGAAAGGTAGATTATAGTATATTTCTTGACATTAAACAATGTATTATCTTTTTTTAAGGTGGCAGAACAGCAGAAGGCTACCCCATTATCACATTTCCAGATTCGGGAACATTCTATAGTCTCTCAGACGAGGACTACCATAAATTGATTCTGTACCTCACCAATGTGCCTACGTAAGTAGATTTTGTAATTCGTTGGCTCTATGTACAAACTTCTTACTTGTACCAATGTAGATTTTAATTTAATGGCCCTAAAGTTTGAAACAAGTAACTGTTATAACACGAACGAAAGGAATGGGAATTTTATATAAAATAAGACAGTCTCACAGGACTTATTGGCAAATAGTAAAGCATGCAGCTTGAATGCATACAGTAGGTGGTCATTTTTTTCTTTATTTGTTATGGAGTGTGTCTGCAAAATAACAGAATTGCGGATACTTGATTTTTCTATCATTATTTCAAGTTGCTGGAATTGTTTTTGAAATTATAATCAAGAATCCATTAGTCACATTATTCATGAAGTAGCAATGATCTGAGAATTGTAGCAACAATAGTTTTGTTAAGTAATCTGTCATATGATAATAAACCCAAGACCTCTTTTGGAAATGAGATGTCTTCATGCTGATATATAGTCATGATGCAAATCTCCAATCATAATGTTGATTGTATAATTGCAATGTACTTAATGGCTGAAATCAATTTAAACGTGAATTACAGGTTTGGATCTATAGTGTTTTCAGTCTATTTCAATGGTCCTCAGTGTATCCTAATGCAGCAGCTTGATTGCTTGAAACCTGTGGCTATCCTCAATTCACTTCATACTGTGATTCTTGTGATTTCTTGATATGGTTATTTGATTTTTATTTTATTTGCAACATAGAGGATAGAAATGGATCCTAGAAATTAATCTTAATGTGTACAAACCTCTTGCAGGGATGGGCCCTACTGAAACTAAAGTCACTGTTGGCCACTGCCTCAGTCACAACTAACACAGCACACAAAGTATGCACCTTCCTAAGCACTCACTAAATACTGTTCCAGTTATGGCTGCAATATTTAGCTCACTGTGTAGAAAAAGAATGTTTAGTGGTAAAACAGTTTAGTCCAATACCATATCTTGTGCTATTTATCAGCATTGCATTTTTTTTTATTCATAAAAAGGTGGATGGATGTAAAAAAAAAAAGTATAAGGAAGAGTGAAAGCTTTACTGGAAGTAGACAAAAGTTTTAGTACAATTCACAAATTTTTATGGTAAATTATTAATCTGTAAAAAACTGATATTGGCAAGTTAAAAATGCGTAGAGTGAAGGTAATAAGGACTTTACTTTTATATGAATATTATCATTTTTACCATGACTATTATCATTTTTACCAATTAACCACCATATATACAAGGGGTGTTCAAAATGTTCTTGATATCCATCTGCAAAAAAAAAACCATTGCACTTGCCTCAACAAAGCTTTGTACTCTCCTTCAAAGTACTCCCTCCAGCATCTATGCAACTCTAAACCAATTCTGAAATGCTTGGTGGTACTCTTGTTGGGGAATACTCCACAACTCCGAATGAATGCTTTTTGCTAGGTCTTGCACTCTTAAAATGGCTTCCCAACAAGTTCCTTTTTAATTTTTGGAAACAACTAAAAATCTCATGGTGCAAAATTGGATGAATATGCAGGATGGGGTAGTTGTCTGATTTTTTCCTGCTCCAGATAGGTCGTAACTTGCTGGGTTTTGTGAGCACTGGCATTGTTATATATGAAGAAGGAGAACCCTTGATACACCTGTTGTTGGACACTGCTCCTTCATCTTCTTAACCATTTTGGGCAAAACAATGTTAGTGTAGTATTGGCCATTTAAAGTCATTTTTTCGGGTAAAGTGTTCACAGCTACCACTCCTTGGGAAATGAAAAAAAAAAAAATTGTGAACATCCTCTTCCTTGAGCTTCTTGTTGGAGAATTTGGGAATGTTGGTCATCTTTTGCAACCCAAACATAGTTGTCAATCTTTCTGGCAGTTGTATAGTAATGAAACTATGTCTCATCACCTGTGGTAATATAGTTAACTGTTTAGGGCCACTAGGTTCAAACATTACTAGCATCTCCTTGCACAAGTCAACTCTAGCATTTTTTGCTCTTTTGTCAGTTTGTGGGGTACCCATTTGGCACAGATCTTTTGGAACTTTGAATGTTGATGAATAATTGTTTTCACATTACCAATCGATATACTGACATCTAAACTTATTACCTGAATGGTGATGTGTGGGTTTTCCTTAACAAGTTCATGAACAACAGCAGCAAATCCTTCTGTCTTCTTGCATGAGAGAGGTCTTTGAAGCTCTGTCAATCTTCTCTGAATTTGCACATCTATCTTGTAATAGTGCCATATGAACAGGCAAGATCCCAATATACTTGTGATAAATCATCATGATTTTTTTCACATAATCCCCATTTGCATCCTAGTGAAAGTGTAGAATCTTTCCCATCTTTAGTAGATTCCATAGCAAAAATGAACAGAGTTCTCGGACCAAACTTTACATGCTGCCAGTGAAGAGAGAAATGATGATTTTGGCCTTTGTTTCAAACACATAATGACAAGTTTAGACAAGCTTATTTCAAATAGGGGCGGGGGTGGCTCAGTCGGTAGCGCGCCAGGCTCGTAATCTGTAGTTCCCAGGTTCGAGTCCCAGCTGGGTTAGCATTGAGATTTATCTCCGCAAAATTCCCCGCCCTGCCCACGGTCAGTAGGGGACACTGATGGGCTTGGAAAGGCCGCCGTCTGTCGGATGGGATGTTAAGCCGTGGCCCAATGTGCGGGAGAGCCATACCCTGTGCACGTTAAAGAACATGCTGGATGGCCTTGACGGGAGACTACCATCTGTCTCCCAACAGCTGTTCCAGTGGGTCCTCTCCCCCAACCTTCTCTGAGCCTTCGGAGTCCATGTGACCTGGCCATTTAGGCCATGGTGTGCAAAAAAGTGCCGCTCAGAGGTAAAACAACCCAACTTATTTCAAGTAACTCTTTAACTTTGGAGGAATGAGTGCAAATATACAGCACATGTCAAGAACTTTTGGAACCTCCTCCGTACAATAGTTTTGTGGAAAAAATGAGTTTTGCCAATATGTGAGATTCAAACCCATGTCTCTCCAGATTCATGCGAGTGTTCTGAGACCACTGAACTAATGCCTGCTCTATCTTTTTTCCACTAATGTGACCTGTCAATCTCTTGTCACAAAACTTTATTGTAATTAATAAGCAAGTGTGAAAAAATTCATCCATCTGCCTCACAGATTGGAACTCAGGATATCTGGTATTGGGATCTTTGAATCTCCTGGTAGGGAGTTTGAGTCTGGGAGGTGAATGGGTGAATTTTTCCCCATTCGCCTCCCAGACTCAAACTCCCTGCCAGGGATTAATCACTCTTTTTGGGTGATTAATTACTGCAAATGAATAGCACTGTAGTGAGCTTCATTATTTCATATTGATTTATTGACTTCAAAGTCAATAGGTAACTCTATGGATTTGCTATTTATTATTTGTCTAGATCTCAAAAATACAGAGGTTGTTTGGCATATATATTACGGTACCTAAAAAATAAAACTGGAGAATTCCCATGTTTGCCATTGGTATGCCAAATTAGAAACACAGTATCTTGAAGGATAATTTTTTTTATTGTAAAGAACTGGAGGCAAAGATCTAAATGAAGTCTAGAGTTATGGAAGTTGAAACATTTACAGAGGACATTCAAAATGTTCTTGATATGTGTCTGTAGAATTTCACTCATTCCTTCAAAATTAATGAGCTATGACATATTTATATTGTATTTTTATATATTATATTTATATTATATTTTTACTTATACTTCTATTGTTTTAAAGCTTGTTGAAACTTATCATTACATGTTTACATGCTAGAAACAAAGGCTATATCATCATTTCTCTCTTTGCTGGCAGCATGTAAAATCTGGTTTGTGAAATCTTTGTTCTATTGAGCCTACTATAGATGGAGAAAGATTTTGCATTTTCACAAGAATGGGGATGATGTGAAAAAAATTCATGCCGATTTATCGCAAGTATATGGGGATCCTGCCTGTTCATATGGCACTGTTATGGAATGGATGTGCAAATTCGGAGAAGATGGTAGAGCTTCAAAGACCTCCCTCATGCAGGAAGACCAAAGGAGGCTGTGAAGCATCTCTGCTGTCTGAGAACTCATTAAGGAAAACCCATACATCCCATTCGGGTAATAAGTTTAGATGTCAGTATATCGATTGGTAATGTGGAAACAATTATTCATCAACATTTAAAGTTCCAAAAGATCTATCCAAATGGGTACCCCCAAACTGACAAAAGAACAAAAAAGGCTAGAGTTGACTTGTGCAAGGAGATGCTAGTAATGTTTGAACCTAGTGGCCCCAAACAGTTAACAGATATTGTCACAGGTGATGAGACAGTTTCATTACTATACAACTACCAGAAAGATTGACAGCTATGCTTGGATTGTGGATGATAAACTACGTCCCAAATCCTCCAATAAGACTTTCCTCATTGAAGAGGATGTTTACGATTTTTTTTTTTCAATTTCCAAGGAGTGGTAGTTGTGGATACCTTATCTGAAAAAAAAAATGACTTGTAAATGGCCAATACTACACCAACATGTTTTACCCAAATTGGTCAAGGAAATGATGCAGCAATGTCCAACAACAGGTGTGTTAAGGTTATCATTATTATAGCCTATCTGGAGCAGGAAAAAATCAAACAGCTACACTATTCTGCATTTTCACCTGATCGATTTTTGGTTGTTTCCAAAAATGAAAAATGAATTTGCTGGGAAGTCTTTTTCAAGGATGCAAAACTGGCAAAATGTGTTCATTCAGAGTTGCAGAATATTCCCCAACAGGAGTATCACCAAGTATTCCAGAATTGGTGTAGATGTCTGCGACTTTACATAAATGCTGGAATGAAGTACTTTTAAAGGACAGTAAATGTTTTGTTGAGGTAAGTGCAATTGGTTTTGTTTTGCGATGCATGTTAAGAACTCTTTGAATGCCCTTGTAACAACAAAAGTTGATGAATATAAGGATGTATCTCAAAAGCCAGTTGAAGCATGACGAATTATTCCTATACCAAACTATTATTACTAATTATTCCTATCCAACTGTGCTATAATAAATGTATATTTTGAAGTTCATATGATAATGCTTTAAATTTTGAACAATTTTTGACAAAAATTTTGAGGAGTAATTTTGAATATTTCTTAAATTTAAGAATAAAGCAGATTTGTTTTAGATATTTAATTTACCTTTAATCTCATTCCCGTGAAAAGTTGATTCTTTAAGTTTATAATTTGACTTTTTGTTTGCATAGGCTGGAAATTCTTCAGTTTTCTTAAGCACTTTTGTTGCCCATTATGTGTTTTAATGGTATCAAAAATATGAAATTAGGTGAAAAAGAGATGAAAAATTTTGTTCTTTATAACTCTACTTAAAAAAGGCTGAATTTTTTTTTATCCATGATATGTGTGTGTGTGTGTGTATACAGGGTGAATCTGAAAAAGTGGGCAAAACTTTACGGGGTGGTAGAACGCAGCTATACGAGCAATATTCGTCATAGAAAGTATGGGCGGAACGCAAACGGCGAGCCACTAGGTGGCATTGGAAATGGTATAAAAGGGTCGGTCCTTGCACCCAACGGCATTTCTACCGTGGATTGCCGAGAGGATGGCTGGTTATATTAACCACGAAATGGCGGATATGCACTTTGTGTATGGTGCGGCGGACGGGAATGCAAGTGAGACACAGAGTATCTCCTCTCCTTCTGGTGTTCATTCTTTAAATGTGACAGTGGAAAACTACCTTTTAACTTCTCACCGCTTTCGTTCCGACCATACATTCTATGACGAATATTGCTCATATAGCTGCGTTCTACCACCCCGTAAAGTTTTGCCCACTTTTTCAGATTCACCCTGTATATATGTAACAAAGATAGTAAGCAATAAATTAATTATTTATGAACTTTTTTGTTTATAACAGATTACAAGATGCAGACCTAGGATTTGTGCTTATTGTAGATAGAAGAAATGACAAGTGGAGTGCTGTCAAAACAGTTCTGCTGAAAATCTCAGTATGTTTCATTTTTCACAGTGTACCTTCGTTTTTTCTATTTTTTAATTTGTACTTTTTTTGTAGGTATCTGAATTTTTTTAATGCCAAAAAGTATACAAGTGCAATACTCAAGTTTTGGTTAAATATAAGTTTTGCAAAACATTTTGGAGAACAGGACGATATGTAGTTTTTTATGTCTCTCAACATATAAAATTGTCTGAAAGCTGAAGTAATGGGTTTATTATGTGAAGCACAATCAAGATTATGATCAATAGTCATACCTAAAAACTTCATAGAATTGAAAACTGGGATATGGTTGACATTAAATGTAATGTATATATCATACAGATTTGATATAGAGGGGAAGATCACACTTTATTTATATTAACAGTGAAGCAGTTTTTTTATTATACCAATTAAATGCATCATTAATATTGTTTTCACTGTTTGGTTTTAAAGGAGAAAAAGGAGACTGTGTACATACAAATATCTCAGTTTGTGCATAATTCAGGGAAATCATTAACAAAAATGTTAAAGAGAAATCAGCTGAATGGTTCTTTTGGTAAACCCCAATTAATTTTAAATGGCACTGAGATCTCTACCTAAATTACGTATATTGTAATGCTCCAAAAAGTTAGTTTCTGAATAGCTCAGGTGCCAGGCAATTTCTCTTGCCATTTAAATTAGGGTTCTTATTTATTAGTGGCATTACTGCAGATAAAATAAATAAATAAATACCCCCTCAAGCAGCTGCTTGCCACAGAGGTCTGACAGGAGCCTGTCAGTTTATATGCCATAGTAGAAGGTCTGAGAGGATGGCAGGCCCTCAGCAGAAAAACGACACAAACATCCATGCCTTACCCGGGGCTCAAACCCAGGTCCCTTAGATCAGTAGCCAAGCGCGCTAACCACTCGGCCATGGGACGGAAATTAGTAATTGTCTATATAAACTTTAATCAAATCTTAATAAACTCTGCTCAACAGAAAAAATCAGAAAGTCAAAACTATTTCATAAAACGAATAATGTTTATTAAAAAAACTAAACTCACCAAGAATCTTTTCAACAAAAGCATTTCTTTACCAAAAAACTGAACTTTTCACAGTAGCAGCCTCACACTAACACTGACTGTACTAATGTCTCTGAACTCCTATGGCTCCCTGTCTCCTACACTCAACTCAACTGTTTGTTACCTAACATCACCTACTTTATATCTATCATGCAAACTGGCACATGCAAAGCATGCTGCCGGGAGTCGCATTTGAATATGATGATCACGCACTCGCACTAGCTATGACACAAGAGTGGGTGTGCTCTTCCATTGCGCATTAGCTGCTGTCAATCAAAAATTGGAGTTGCACATGCACAATCTTCTTGTGGTACTGGGAAGCAGAAATGATGATTCAACTGAAAATATAAGGCCCCAAAATAATAATAATAATGTAAATAATTATAATGTAAATAAAGTGAAACTGGTTAAGGAAAAGTAAAAGTGAATGGGTGGACAATCACAATAGACTATTCATTTCATGTAATTTAGTCACTTAGTGGATAAATGACAGAGCTGGTTTAATGTGCTACTCAACAATTTTCATACCTCATATTAGTTGTTTGTGTACTCTATCACACACAACATTTTTAGTGCTGAAATTAACTAATGCAGATTTACATGTTGAAACTCAGTCACTTTATCTGATTAACATCAAGGCATTAAAAGTAATTTTTTTTAGTAGTAAGGAATGTTCCTGTGTGGCAAAGACTCCAAGAAACTAATGTAAATTTTTGTGTTATTAAGTAGCATAATAATACTGTCATAAAGTACAAACTTCCAACTAATACAGATATATATGGTATTATTAAGTAATCCTAAGTATAGAGGAACAATTGTCTGAGCTAGGTAGAATATGAATCCACAATCTTGTGGTAATTTGTATCTCACCTGGCTCAAGACAATTTTTCTTCTATATTTAGGATTGTTCACAGCCTAAACAGCAAAACAGATGCTTACCTGTTTAGCTTGTTAAAATTGTTAAGTAGCATAACTAATTGTGGTTGTTGCAAGGTATGTATCTCCAAGTAATATTTGTGTGCATAATAAACTAACCATAGGTAATAGGAACTGTCTTCCATGTGTATTTAAATACCTTAGGTTCCTTCAATAAACACTACTGCAACATCTTAAAATAAAAGTTTTTTTGACAAACTCTTGATTTACAAAGTTTTATATTAACATGCGCACTAATGATAAACAATGGTTACAACAATAGAGCTTTGATATTCTAACATATACAAAGCTTTAATATCAATTAATAACCAGCATGAACGCAATATAATATACTTAGTGATTAGAGCACCTGGTATGTAATAGGGAGGCCCTAGTTCGAATCCCACTCATTGGAGAAATTCATATTTTCCACAAAATTATTTCTTGAATTATATGCCAACAGATAATCTGTGAATTCATTATTGATTGATTCTTACATTAATAATGCTTTAGTGTGAGTGACTTCCTTATTTAACATCTATATATTGAGCAATGCTGGATAAGTTGCCTTTCTTGATCATAGATAGTGCCATGAGCAACAAGATCAGTGAGATTTAAAAGTCAGAACTTAGTGGATAAATGACAGAGCTGGTTATAGCTTAGTGGTTAGAGCACCTGAATTTAACTGGGAGGTGTGGGTTCAAATCCCATTCATCAGTGAAACTCATTTTTTCCATAAAATTATTACTACTTAATATTTTAATTAGTTTGAAAATCTCTTACACTATACAATAGAGATGTAAGTAATATGAAAAACACCTTTAAACACTGATATAGAATTGTATACGATGTAGATCAATTTTCTTGTATGCAAAAGTGCAATACAAAGTCAATGAAGATTATTTAGCAAAAGTCCAATTTAATGTTATTAGAGATGCACTTTTCTGAATAGTAGGAAATTAAAAGTACATCCTTGATGAACAAACTTGATGGTATAACATCATGGTTGTATCACACAATTTTAAGATCAAGATTGGTGAGAATCACATCATAAAAAACTAAAATAGTATAAATGTATCGTGCACAAAATGCAAAGTATCTAGATTTCGAATGCACTGTACATTCTTCATTAGCAAATTGGTGGTGGTGGTTATGCCTGGTTGCTTATATATAAGCTATGTACTGATAAAGTTTTTTTAGTAATATGGGCTTGATGCAAATATGGCTTT
The DNA here is from genome assembly GCA_038380435.1 of Ryuthela nishihirai. Classification (NCBI taxonomy): domain Eukaryota; kingdom Metazoa; phylum Arthropoda; class Arachnida; order Araneae; family Heptathelidae; genus Ryuthela; species Ryuthela nishihirai. The sequence continues at coordinate 48,591 of JAWZYU010000500.1, forward strand.
TTGATAGTCTACAAAAGAAAAAAATGTTTCAAGTTCACAGAATAAAATGAAAGTTGTTGAAACAAGTGGAAAAAGTAGTGACTGAGTGGAAGGATTGGGTTAAGTAAACTGGAAACTAAGAAATCAGTAAAATCAAGATTGGTTTGTCAGTTCTAAAAAAGCAGTGAAATCTTGATTTAGTGCTGACATATTTAGTAATTTATTTTCCCCAGCTGAAGTCAAAATAATATAATTTTTCAAATTTAATGAATTTTGGTATAGTAAATAACCCACATTTAGTGAAACAAATTTTAGACTTTCCAAATAACAATTGATATTCACTTTTTCTCTCCTGAAAATCATTACTGCACAACCATAATATTTTGAGAGTGATGTCTGTACAACACACACCAAGCCATGCAGCATGTGGCATCATAGTCACTCTAATTTTCAACAGAGATGGTTGCACTTGTGCACGATAGTAAATTCCATCACTGTGTTTCTTTATTGAGCTTTTTCAAATACTATACAAATATGAAAAAGAAGAATCTGATGATAATGAAAAAGGCTAAAAGTCTCAGTGTCTTTGAGTCATATTGTATCTTTGACTAATACAATAGTTAAGCTTCTTGCTCAACAATAAAATTCGGCTTAAGTTGCTGTTAAATCTGATTAATTTAACTAATGAGTCCAAAAATTGTTAGTTAAACTTTGACAGTCACATTAAATAACATACAATTTTGCATATATATATATATACAGTCCCTGTTTTGATGTGCCACTTTCTTTACTGGCTCTGTAATGCTCCAAAATGTATGTCTAAGTTGCCAGATAGCTTGGGCACCAGACAATTCTCTTGCCAATTAAATGAGGGTTCTTTTCTTATATTTATTAGTGGCATTATTGCAGAGAAGAACTTAAATTAGTGATTGTTCAATAAATAATTAACATTAATCAAATGTTAACAAACCTCTGCTCAGTATAAAAAATAAGAAAGTCAATAATTCAGTAATAAAGAATCACAGGATGTGTCCTGTAGATCTGGAACTCGTGAAATAATAAGCTGAAAAAAAATTGGTTTTGCCATGAGTGGGATTCGAACCCAATGTCTCCTGGAACAAGCCAGTTATGCTAACCACTACACCATCATTGGCTAACATTAACTGTTTTATGAAACAAATAATGTTTATTCAAAAAATGTAGACTCACCAAAATGCACACTTCTACAAAAATATCGAGCAACTAACTGCTCACTCTAACAAAACTGCTTCTCACTGAGCACTCATACAACCAACTGTTGCTGCTCACATCACTACTACTAACTCACTGTCTAACAACTCTAACACTGACTGTGACCTAAGGTCATTTACTAAACACATGGCATGCAACTGATGTGTGTGTGTGTGTGTGTTGCTTGCTGGGAAAGTCACATTTGCATAATTTGATTCTTGCACTAGCTATGACGCAAGATGGGGTGTGTCCTTCCACATGCATTAGCGGCTGTCAGTCAAAAATTGGAGTTGTGCATGTGCAACTCCTCTTGTGGTACGGGCAAGGAGAGATGATGATTCAACTGAAATATAAGGCCCCAAAATAATAATTATAACATAAATAAGGTAAAACTAGTTAAGGAAAAGTAAAATTGAATAGGTGAACCATCACATGGAGATAAACTGAAGATCTCACTTAAACCTATCTAATTCTGGATTTTCGATAAATTCATGTGATATTAAAGTATTATGGACCTGAAGCATTGAAAAGCAGCATATATTTCATATATTTCAAAAGCTCGCTAAAAAATCATAACTGTTACAACAAACTGCTTGCTAAAATAAATGCAAATTTAGAAGTTGGTATAATGACGTCCCGTGGCCGAGTGGTTAGCACTCTTGGCTACTGATCTAAGGGACCTGAGTTCAAGCCCCAGACAAGGCATGGACGTTCGTGTTGTTTTTCTGCTGAGGTCCTGCCATCCTCACAGACCTTCTACTATGGCATGTAAACTGATAGGCTCCTGTCAGACCTCTGTGGCAAGCAGCTGCTTGAGGGGGTATTTTATTTTATTTCTCTTTTATTTATTTATAATGATTCTTTCAATTAATTTTGAAACTGTTTAGAATGAGTATAGCAGCAGTTTTTTTATGTTAAATATTTCCAACTTAACAATACTGTAAATATTAAAATATTGTTGAAAATGGAGAATAAAGTTATAGATTGCACTCAGATCCTTTTATCCCCAGTAACATTTATCGGCAAAAAGCTTATTTTCAAAGTTATGTATTTCTAAATGTGACTTTCCATTTGCATAACATGGAAGTGTCTGGACACGTTTTGTAATGTAGTGCATGTTATATTTTAAGGTGTAACACACAGTCTGATGTTGGTCTTTAAAATAAAATCTTGTCTCTTCCATATTTTTTTCTCTCAGATAGCTTTCTTTTTAGAGCAACAAACAGCATACTTGCAGACAAATGTAGGCTTTCTTGATTATCACCGTATAAATATATATTTTTGATTCAAAACAAAAGGAAAAAAAATTCTCTGGAAAATAATACCTCCTAAACTGCACTTCTCTTTATCAACTACACAAATAAAATCAAATGGAAATGTAAACGTAAGCATCTTTTCATAGTTGAGAAATAATTTAGAAATGGTACAGAAGGGTTCTGTCATCTAGTAATGAGCTTTTAAAGAAAAGAGATTGTGCTCTAAAATCTATATGAAGCATTACTCAATTTAGCCTGAGTCAAGCTGGGTGCTGCAATTTTGGAACAAAATTACTGCTTGAATTGGGCAGTAATTTGTGGAAGGGATAAAAATTTAATCTGTCTGTGATAAAACCTGAATTTGACTTGAAAACCACTTTTATTTTTACACTTGAAGGACTACTGAAAATCTATAGGAAACTTGCAGCTGCTGCATATTTTAAATAAGTAAAATAATAAAATTATTTCTAATTCTGTATGTAATTTTTTTGTCATTGTGTTACTAAAATTAAATTAAGTATGCTTTTATGTACAGTGCTTATCAAAAATATTGTATGTATTTTTGCAGGGATATTTTCCAGGCTTGATTCAAGTTGTGTTTGTTCTTCGGCCACTGGGGTTTTTCCAGAAAGCCATTTCAGAAGTTAGCAACAAATTTTTTAGGGAAGAATTCAAATTCAAAGTAGGAATATTCTAAACATTTGTAGATGTTTAAAATACTTAAAATACTTCTATTTGTCACATTTTTATAAGTTATTTTTGCATTAATATCTGATGATTATTAAGAAATGTAAACTCTGATATCTCTATCTAGACTAAAGTTTGAGAAGAAATAGTGCACTAATTTTCACAATTTGAAAACTAATAAGCCCTAGTGTATGTTAAACTGATTATGATACTGATGAATTTCATATCTATACTACCTGAATTAGTAAGTTTAATTATTTTTTTCCAGTAAGTATGGGCAAATAATATCTCCAAATAAAAATTAAATTAAAGCAGTGATATTCAACTAGGGAAAAAATAAAAGTTTTCTAAAGATTTAAAAGTGAGCTGCAGATTTTTGTAATAAAATTGCACATTTTGTAGCAAGAAAAACATTTTCGGAAAGCAAAAGATAACATATTATACTGAATGCAGTTAATTTTGTAAGTGTATTATGCAAATTTATTCACTTTTCTCCCTTTGTTTTCTCATTGATTTTATGGACTTGATAATCAACTTTATTCATGGCATTCTTCAGTCTTTAAAACTTATCACTGATTTTGGAAAAAGCGAAAAGCAAAGCAAAAACTGAGATGTATTAAATATGAATATGTATTATATGCATATTATTTTAGAGGCTATGGGTTAGTTGCTACTAAATTATGTAATAATATGGGACAATAAATATATATAAAAAAAGCTAGAAAACCTACCATCAGTGACCACAAAAAAAAACTAAAAAAAACCCTGCACTTGAGCAAAACAAAAATTAAAAATCTTTTGAGGGAAGATGAAGATGTTAGAATTGTCTCCAAAAACTTTATAATATCTGTGTAAAAATTATGTAATAGTTAAGTTTTTTTTTTACAATAAATGCAAAACTTAACAGAACACAATAAAAACACCAGATTTTAAGTAAAATGTTTGCTTTAGGCTCATTTAATAAATTAAATGGTTATTTAAAGGATTATTTCATCAGATATAAATTGTTTAAAAAGCAAAAAAAAAAATCTTTGAATGCAAAGTATTTGACATATGAAAAATGCATTAAACAAGCAAAAATTCTAGTAACTAAAGCATTTAGAAGGAAAAATGTTTCAGAATTTGTCATGATATTTTTTTCATTGAAAGTTATAATTATTATACATTAGTACTTGCACATAATTATTTTATTGCATAACTGTAGTATGATAGTTGGAAAACTAAACTGTTTTATAATTATCTCAATATATTTAATATTCCAATTTGATGATAATTATAAGGATAATGGAAAAATTAAAGTGATATCATCCAGATTGCTGAATATATGTATATGTATTTGTTTCTTGCAGATTAACTTTTAATAGCTCTTTGGATCCTATGGACATTTGGGAAGATTTCAATATATTTGTTGAATAAAGAATTAATTTATTAAAGAACGTCATATTTAAACATCTATACAAAATAAATTTTTTTTCAGTATGATGATTTAAAATAAATCTTTCAGTTAAGACATTTTACTTTTTTAGTTTCTCTTAAATTCACCCTTTATAATTATTTAGCCAATGAATTTTAGTGAATATATAACAATATATTCAGTGCCTTGTCTAAAAAGATAACTTACAATGTTTTTTAAAATTTATTTTAAAGTTGGTGATCTGCAGTAGTGTTGAAGAAATTCATGAGCACATTGATCCTAGCCAGCTTACTTTAGATTTGGGTGGCACCATTCCCTACAACCATGAAGACTGGATTCAACAGAGAGTGGTAATTAGCTTTTCCTTATGCTTCCATATATATATATATACAATTGATTAATTTTTCTTTGAAATCTAGGAAATTAAAAACTAAATATACCATACTATTTTTATAGACCTGTGAATCACATATCTTAAACAAGGATACCACTTATGTTTTACCCCATGAGTAGTTTCAACCTTTTTGATAAAGTTATTAATCATATTTTACTTTGCATAATTGTATACATTATATTTATTTAATATATATATAAATGCAATATTATATGAAGAGTTAGCTGGAAAATTCATTTTCATTTGGAATGCGAGTTGAACTCAGTACCTCCTGATAACCTGTTGGTTGCCTCTAATCACTAAATTTTTTATATTCTTCAATTACAGCATTTTCTGTGCTTTAGTATTATCAAACAATATTATATTCTCTATATTTAGATGAAAGTTTTAAAAAAAATCATTAAAAGTTTAACATTTTCATTTTTCTCTTTTAAATTATTTTAAATTTTATATGTTTATACAATAGTTGATAGACTAAGATTAAAATTACTATGAATACTATAGGTGCTATACTAATCATGCAGTATGGGGTAAAACAACCAGCTCATTGGCAATTAATAGAGGAACTGATAATCATATATCTGTGTGGTGAAGTTCAAATTAATTAGTCATACCTGCATTCGCTTCATTACTGCATTTTTCTTGAGACAGCCTCTTCAGTTGTACAAAGAGGAAAAGTCCAGAATGTGTGCTGTTCCTCACAGGAGCTGATGCTTTCATGCAGCTTTCATAGGCCTGGTGTTTCTGCTTGTCACTTGTTAGGGACCAAGAGTTCTTTTTCAACAATCTAGATTGCTGTGGCATGAGTCACTGTGTGTCAGAAGATTCTGAACTTTGTGCTCCTATTAGTGCACTGAGCCAATTGATTATACAAAATACTTGTGACTTATAATATTATATATATAAGGATCTTTTTTATATACCCCCTCCCCAATGTATAATATGACTTAGGTCTTGGTGTCATATTATATTATAATCCTCAGGACAATTTTGTCATTGTACAACAAAAAAGCTCCATTCATTTCACAGAATTGGTGATCTACTACTGTGCTTTTGTCTGCAAAATTCCCCGCCCTGCCCACGGTCAGTAGGGGACACCGATGGGCTTGGAAAGGCCACTGTCCGTCGGATGGGACATTAAGCCATGGCCCTGTGTGCGGGAGAGCCATACCCTGTGCACGTTAAAGAACACGCTGGATGGCCCTGACGGGAGGCTACTATCTGTCTCCCAACAGCTGTTCCAGTGGGTCCCCTCCCCCAACCTTCTCTGAGCCTACGGGGTCCATGTGACCTGGCCATTTAGCCCATTGTGTGCAAAAAAGTGCCGCTCAGAGGTCAAACAACACAACACAATCCGTAAAATTCCCTGCCCTGCCCACAGTCAGTAGGGGACACCGATGGGCTTGGAAAGTCCGCCGTCTGTTGGATGGGACATTAAGCCATGGCCCTGTGTGCGGGAGAGCCATACCCTGTGCACGTTAAAGAACACGCTGGATGGCCCTGATGGGAGGCTACCATCTGTCTCCCAACAGCTGTTCCAGTGGGTCCCCTCCCCCAACCTTCTCTGAGCCTTCGGGGTCCATGTGACCTGGCCATTTAGCCCATGGTGTGCAAAAAAGTGCCGCTCAGAGGTAAAACAACCCAACTGTGCTTTTGTATATATTGGTTTATCAAAACACTATGTATTAGAATTTATATGATTAATAATGATGCACATCTTCATGCCTGCTTACTGTTAGCTTTTCCTTGTGCTTCCATATATAGGCAGGGTTACTGTAGTATATTAAATAGATTCAATGTTTTCCTCTTATCCAAGAAATGAGTTATTTACGATTATTTGAAAATAAGATCTACATTCAATTTTTAATTACTATACTACAGGGCTACTGTAGTATATTAAATAGATTCAATCTTTTCTTCTTATCCAAGAAATGAGTTATTTGTGATTATTTGAAAATAAGATCAACATAAGGTTTTTTAGTTTTACATTGAGTGATAAAAATGTAGATCTTAACAATCTAGATTCTTTGTATTAATAAAATAATGTATAGTATATATAGTGCAGCTCTGAAGAACCAAAAAAAAAGTTATATTTATTCGTTATTATCAATAAAATATGTTGTATATCATGTTGTAACCCAATGTGTACCATACACTCAAAAATTAAGTGTCAAAATTTAATGAAAATTTGCTAAAGTGCGAAAAACAGAATTTCAAAATTCCTCTTAACATGAGAGTGCTATCCAAAATCCATGGCTATATTAATAAAATTTGCCAAGATAAAAATTATTAATTTACACTTCAAACTTAAAAAAAAAACAAAGTTTAGTACTATATTAATCTAACATAAGGAATGTACACTGAAGTGCCATTAAATTATGGATAGCAACCTAGAATGTGTTGGACCCCCTCTGGCCCTGTTAATGGCTGCCACACAATGAAGTAAGGATTCCACAAGCTGTGTAAATGTTCCACAGGTATGGCGACCCATGCATCCTCCAGAGCTGTCCATAATTCTCTCAAGGTCGTCACTGATGGGACACGGGCTCAAAAACTCTGCTCGATGGTATCCCAAAGATTTTCGTTGGGATTTAAATATGGGCTTTTAGGTGGCCAATTCATTATTTCAAAGTCAGCAAAATGCTTCTGCAACCAGGCAATAGCCAACCTGGATCTGTGAGATTAACAGTTGTCTTTCTGGTAGACACCATCTTCATTGGGATGCATGATGGCCATAAATGGGTGTAAATGGTCAGCCATAAGTTCTACATACCGGGATGCATTGAGAGTTGTCAGTACATGTACCAAAGCTCCCATAGACATCCAACTGAAGACACCCCAGGCGATCACTAAGCCACCACCAGCTTGTACTGTTCTGACCTGACATGCAGGATCCATGGCTTCATTGGGTTGGTGCCATACCCTCAGTCTCCCACCTGCATGATGAAGTTTAAATCGGGATTCATCACTTCAGGCTATCCTTTGCCAATTTTTAAATCTAATTAAAAATTATATAATCAGATATATCAGCTATATATATTATTATATAATCTATATATATCTAATATATCAGTTATCTTTTGCCAATTTTTAAAATCCAAAAAGCCCATATTTAAATCCAATTTTCGATGGTCCAGTTTCAATGTTCTTTAGCCCAGGCTAGGTGTTGAGCCCGGTGTCGTGCCATTAGAAGTGGGATTCTTGTAGGTCAGCGGCTCCTGAAGCCGAGATGAAGTAAACATTGCACGGTCCATGCACTGACTTCCTGGCTGGAACCTGCATTCAGATGGGAGGTGATTTCAGATAATGTCTGGCCTGCTATCAATTCGTACAATGCGGGTTAGATGGCGAAGCCCACTATCATTCAAGGCTGGTTGTCCTTTGCAGTTTATCCAGGTGCTTGTTTTTTTGCCGGAATTTTCATATTCCACGAACACTCTTGAAACTGTCGTACGATAAAATCGAAGTTCGTTGACAATTTCAGAGATTGAGTGTCATCCGTCGGGCACAGTCAGTGTAGAAGAAAGCTCAGAATGTGACAAAGCCATCTTACTCACAACTTGATTGAATTCTACTGCAACAAAATTCCATATGATATTCCTAACTAAACAAGAAACTTATAACTGAAAGTGGATAAATTTGACAACTTCAAATCACTGAGATCCAATGAGTGATAAACAACAGCACTGTGACTAAGAAATTCTTAACAAACTGCTCCTGCTGGTGACATTTAGTGCATAGGTTTTGAGAACAGCTAGCTGACATATTCTAGTTTAATTTACATAACTCATAGCATTCATCAAGTGAATGTGCTCTTGTGTCAATCAATTGTAAGCTAGCTAAAGCAGTGATCATGTGAGAAGAACATATGGTTATAGAGAAAAGAAAACTAAATGCCAATGGAAGTGTAAAGGAAAATAAAGAAATAACCTGTTAAAGTAATAATGCTGTTCTCATAATGTGTGGGTAATTCTAGTATTTAAAAAGATTCACATTCACAATGTTTTATTATTATAACTCAAAAGAATTGTATTTTTTTACGTTACTAATTATAAGATTGTTCTAGGCTGTTGAAAAGTTTACTAGCAACCTTCAGGAAATCTCCTCAGCACTTCGGGAGATGACCAGGAGGCTTCAGGAAACAGAATTTCCAAATGATGTTCAGTCAACTCTGTCATTATTGGAAGACCAAGGTGGGGAATACCAAAATCTGAAGGATGATATTAGAAGTGCTGCTATGCATGGAGAAACTTTGCTCAGTTGCATTAAGAGGCCTGTGATGGAATTAACAGTTTCTGAAAAATGCCCTGATAGGCTCATTAATGTCACAGCAGTACAAAGGTAAGCATTTAATGCAAAACAGATAACTGTAATATGTATAAGACCTAGACATATTGTATTTTTGAAATATACACTAAATGGGCAAATTATTATATACACCCCAATAATAATATGCAAAGCAGATCACATCCAGTCATATGGGATGCTGAAACTGACAATGCCTATAAATAGAGCAGGTCTCTCTACTCATTCGAAACCGGTCATAGAGAAGGCAGGGTAAAATCAATGACATAAGTGAGTGACTGTGGCCAGGTAATAGGTGTGAAGAAGATTGGTTGTTCAATCATTGCAACTGCTGAACTGTTGGGATTTCCACATCAAACCACTGCACGTGTATACCAAGACTACATTAAAAATGGCAAAACTTCCAACCAGCAGGAGAAATGTGGACATGTGCAATTGATTCTTGAGGTGAGTGCAGACTGTCCCACATTGTTACAAGAACTCGCATGGCTACCATGGAGCAGATAATGTCAAAATTGAATGAAGGCATGCCCACAAGTTATGCACTTAAAAATATTCTTTCTTCACTACTTAGCATACTACTCATCATTTGTTTGTTTGCTTATTTTGATTTTCTTTGCCACTAACACTTCTACTTTAACTGCTCATTAAACATTAATTTTGAATGTTTTTTTTTGCATCAAGAAGTAGCTTGAAAGATTCTGGCCTCCTCCTGTTTTCACATGTTTATTCTACTGTATTTCAAGAAGTGAAATTTCCACTAAGAATTGACCCCTAAGAACCACACACACTTTATCATTTCATTCACACACTTTATCATTCACTTTATCTTATTATTATTTTATATTTTCTTACATTTCTATGTAAGAAAATTGAACTTTTGGACTACAAAAGGTTCTGTTAAATAGGATGTCAACTGTATTCAGGAGCAATGTTCTTTGTGTATATTGATAAAAACAACTGGATAGATTTGATGGTAAGCTTCTTATCTGCCTTTTAACAGCTATAAAATGGGTTCTTTATTTTGAGCATTTGCATTTGTGTCTTGCTATTTAATAAATTCCTTTGTCAAATGATGCAGTTACTTAGTGCAAATAGCTCAGGGTTGAACAACATATTTTTACATCATACTTTTTCAAAGTATCTAACTTTAATATTCAAGTACTGCAAATATACATTTGGAAATTTAAACATTAAAAAGTTAAAAACTACAATAATAATAAAATGCAAAATAATTTAAGATTGTAATTTTTGAAACAGTTAAAATTTTATTACTATGGATGCATTTTTGATATTGCTATTTCTTTCTGGTAAGCAAAAGTAAAATAAAATTTCATACAGAATGTACAATGAATGAAATATAGCTATATAATTCAATAATCACTTGGAGAGTGAACATAAATGGCTTAATCTCTGGGGGCAGGGGTGGCTCAGTCGGTAGCGCGCCAGACTCGTAATCTGTAGTTCCCAGGTTCGAGTCCCAGATGGGTCAGCGTTGAGATTTATCTCCGCAAAATTTCCCGCCCTGCCCACGGTCAGTAGGGGACACCGATGGGCTTGAAAAGACCGCCGTCCGTCGGATGGGACGTTAAGCCGTGGCCCCGTGTGCGGGAGAGTCATACCCTGTGCACGTTAAAGAACACGCTGGATGGCCTTGACGGGAGGCTACCATCTGTCTCCCAACAGCTGTTCCAGTGGGTCCCCTCTCCCAACCTTCTCTGAGCCTTCGGGGTCCTTGTGGCCTGGCCATTTAGCCCGTGGTGTGCAAAAAAGTGCCGCTCAGATGTAAAACAATCCAATCCAAAGCTTAATCTCTGTTCTTTGTTTAAGTGCAAACTTAGCTTTGACTCTAGTTAGACCTTTAGATGCTATCATTGTCTTGAATGTTCAACATGTTAATTTCAAGAATACATCAGTATATCAAGTAATGAAAAGGGGAACCCATCTCTATTTATAGAATCTAGGCCCCTTTTCATCACTTGTCAAAATTAATAGACTTAGCAATAATAAAATAGCATTAAAATGGTTTTAATTATCTTTCAGGTTATTGTTACAACTAGATGAGACAGAAAAAGGTTTTGATTCATTCTGGTCTGAACATGAAAAGCGGCTCAGTCAGTGCCTTGAACTTAGGAAATTTGAACAAGAATTCAAAGAAGTATTCAATTTAAATATCTAGTTGTGATAGTATATTATATGCAGTTTATCATATTTCTGTTGCTCATTGATTGCAGTCTTCTTCTCAACATACCACACTAAAAATATAGATGTAAAATTTCTTTGTTAATTTGTTGCAAAGATAGAAAGGAGGTTTGCTGTTAGAACTGAAAGCTTTTTATGCATATGGTCTATCATATTCACTATATAAATTTATTAACTATTTTCTAAAAATGTGTATATAATTGTGCTTGACTCTAAGTGGGTTTGCAAAGTTCCTTAATAGGTAGAAAATTAAACTATAGTTCCTCATGTAGGAGGGATGGCTCAGTTGATAGTATGCCAGGCCCATAACTTAATCTTTCCATTCGGAAAAGTTTCTATCTGCCAGTTGTGGCATTTAGCCATGGCACCATGTTGAGGAGAATCATACCATGCATGTTAAAAAACATACTGGATGACCTTGACAGGAAGGTTCCATCTGTCTAGTGCAGTAGTTCTCAACTGATGTGTCACAGCCTGGGTCTAGGTGTCATGAAATTTTAAAAGAATAATGTTACATAACAATTTGTACTCTAGTACTTTTTACAACTTTTTATTATGATTTTATTCTTTGTCAAATGCAATTTAATATGCATTTTAGTTTAAATAAATTTAATTACTAATTATTATTAGTTATATGATATAAAAAAATTTACTTTTCCCCTTAGGTATGTTGTGGTAAATGGACTATTTCAGAATTTTATCACCAAGAGAAAAAGATCGAGAAACACTGATCTAATTAGTTCCCTTCCCCTACTAGCTCTGATCTCTTGTGACCTGGCTATTTAACCTATTGTATGCACAAATGCAATAAACAAATCAATCATTATGCTGGTCAGGGACATACCCTGTAAACATGTTCATGCATTTTACATACTCTGTTTAATCTTCATCATAGGGGAGATTCTTATGCAACCTCAAATATCAGTAAGTCTTCTTTTCTGCACAATTCTGAGCTTTGTGGTTCTTTTGATTTAATAAGTAGTTGCTTGAGGGGGTATTTAGCCCATTTTGCTAGGGAAAAACTGTTCAGGTTAAACTAAAACTAAATTGGCTTCAGTGTAATTTCAACACTGTATTCAAGTTACGATGTAATTGTAAAAATATATATCTGAAAGAGCTGAAAACTATTGTGTAGTATAATACTGCAATCAAACAGCTTACAATGAGAAACAGAGCAATTATTTTAATTCAAAATCATGTTAGATATATAACTGATAAATATAAATTCAAAAATTGCAAAACATACTTTTTTTTTACTTTTTTTTATATATTGAAATAAAACCAATATGATTGCTTAATATGATGAAATCTAAATACAGAAGGTAGAATATAAAATTTTAATTATTCTGAATACTTTTGTTCAGCTATATTACATGTACATAAATCATCTACATTATGCACACTTTACATAGAAATCAATATATATATATATAAACTACTTTAATATAATTAGTAAAATAACTAATGAGCTAAAAGATAGGAAATAGACTATATTTCACAACATATTTAAACTAAGAGAATAACATAACACCTCTGGTGAATATGAGATGCTCCTTTTCAAAGAGAATTAATTTTTCATTTTCCTAATTTTCTACCCTCTAACAATGGAAATTATAATTAATGGATGATAGATAAGTGAGAAAATTGCAAGTAGTGATATTTTATTAATAGCTATAAAGCACAAAATGAATTGATCATTTCTGACTTAAAAGGAAAAGCAAAAAGTTGTGACCCTCCATGGTGGTGGTGGAGTTCTCAACCCTCACACAACCTCAAATTTCTCTACCTTCATGCCCCACCACCAAAATTTCTAGCATAGATAGATCATTTGCAATATTTGTTTCAAGTTTGGCCATTTCCTACTTTTTCCACCATTATAGAGCCACCTCTAAAACTACTGAGAGAATCAGAATGGACAAATCCTAATATTTTGTCAATACCTATCCAAATTTTTTATTTCTAAAAGCAAAAAAAATTAAGTGAAAAAGGTATCTGTCATAAGCATCTGTCATCTGAATGTGGATGCTGTGATTCATGTCAGTGATGGGATGTTGTAATTAAAGCTACTCCTATTTCCTTGTTTGAAAGTACCATTCAGTTCCTTTTCTTTGCCTTGTAAGGATATAACAAAAAACTTTTTTTTTTCATTTTAAAGGGGTACTTTTTGTTTACATTAAAACATGGAAACTTAAAGTTCTTTGTAGCTTATAAAAGTATATTCTTCTAAACAAATATTCATGTCCCTACCCTATGCAATGTATCCAGATCACATTTGATTCATTATTATAGTGAACTAATATGATACTACTATGCCACTGAAGTGGCTTCAGTTACAAAACTGTAAAATTTATTTCTAATAAATTCCGTACCAATGAAATCTTTAGTTAGACAAAATGGAGGAATAATTTGTAAAGGAAAATATCTTCCATTTAATCTTTGGAAATCCTGTTTATATGCATGCAATGTATGGACAGAATGTTAAAGGAAGTTTCAGTCGTGTGTAACTTGTTCATTTTTAAACCAGTATCAGAAATGGAGGCATTGTATTTTCTTTATAAAGCGGAGCTTTGTAAATTTGGAAAAGGTATAAAAGTGTTTTGTTTATTTATTTTTTAGTAAGAATAAACAAAACATATAAATAAATAGTAAATACTCCCCTCAAGCAGCTGCTTGCCACAGAGGTCTGACAGGAGCCTGTCAGTTTATATTCTATAGTAGAAGGTCTGTGTGGATGGTGGGACAGTAGAACAACACAAACGTCCATGCCTTACCCAGGGCTTGAACTCGGATCCTTTTGATTAGTAGCCAAGTGCACTAAGCACTCAGCCATGGGACAGCTTAAGCAAAATCTGCTTACTTGATATCTTTACATGTAGGACAGAAATCTAAAAGCTATCTCCAGCTTGTACAGATTTCTTCATGTATATATTTTTATACTGGTGTTTAACTTTTATTTTTGACCCCTTACCTATTTGCTTTTGCAGTTTGCCTTAGATAAAAGCTTTAAAATTCATATTATGATTAAAAAAAAGAACAGAATTGTCATCAATACAAGCATTTAAAAAAAAAAAACCTTATTCAATGGAAAAATTAAGATGAGCTTTGAAATATAGGAAATATAAAATGAAATGAGTAAGCTAATTTTGTTCATAATTTGTCTAAAAAAACTGAAATACTAGTTTAAAACAGTCATAATTTTATATTGTTACATAAATTAGGTTTTATTTAGTTACAGGTTGTGCTTGCTAGCAGCTTGAGAGAATTGTCAGAGATACCAGAAACTGGGGATTCTGTATCTGAAGTGGATTCTCTTTTGATGGCCTTGGAAAGGTTCCGAAATGAGACAGAGGTACAACTTTTTTTATCACTTGCATTTAGTTTTCTTCAGTATATTCAGTAAGTGTTTAGAGATTTGCTGTTGGCTTTGTGATGAGCAGTAGTCTCATAATAGTAACAATAAATATAAAAATTAACATAATTACCACTAAATAATATAGTTTTTTTTAAATCTCTACAGGCCCTGTTTTGTATTTTGTGTTTTATAGTTTTGAATACATGGAAGGAAAATTTAATCTATATGGGAACAATCTTTTTATTGTGTATATTTATTACAACTGATAGTTGAAAATTAATATTTCTTGCAATTCTATATTATTCATTTTTCTAGTTTTCTTTGAAACTGACAATGCCATTGTTTCTCAATTGTTTTGAAATTCAATTGTATTGAATGTTTTGGCTAAAAGAAGTGTATTCTTAATTAAACTTTTTAAACTGTTTTTTCTACTGTATGCGGCATAATGTCCGGACACACTATTATTAAAGACACTGATTATCAGTTCTTTCAGAATGCTAAAAGCAGATGTTGTAATCTCAAAGAATTTTATTAATTGTGATTAAGATGTAAAATTTTAACCCACTTGATTTTTAATTTCAAAGTAATTACCCCTCAAATAGTTGCTTGCCACAGTGGTCTGAAAAGAGCCTGCCAGTTTAATATGCCATAGAGAAAATGTGTGAGGAAGGAAAGACTTCAACAGAAGGCAACACCAGAAAAGAAATACCCTTACTGTTACCAAGTATGAATCATAGTAATATACATTATATACATAATAGTCATTATATACATTATTCTGAAGATGAAAAGAGAAGTGATTGTATTCAGAAAACAGTTAATTTCAATGATAAAAATTCAATACTTAAACTAAAAATCTAATTCAGTGGCAAAGTATCACAGGAGTTGTCCTGTAGACTTGGAATACATTAATTAATGACATTAAATAATGAGCTGAAAAAATTCGTTTGTTGCCATGAGTGGGATTCAAACCCACATGTCCCAGTAACAGGACAGGTATCATAACCATTATACCATTAACACTAGCTAAAGAAGAAGCATTAGCCATTGATGGTATAATGGTTAGCATACCTGGCTAGTTATTGGGAGATGTGGGTTCAAATTCCACTCATGGCAAAAACCATTTTTTTTCAGCTTATTTCATAAAAACCTAAATTTTTCTTCTCTACTTAATATAAAGAGCCAAAACAACTTTGCTTGAAAGCTGTTAATATATTTAATGACTGATAACATTGTAGAATGTAAAAGTATTCCTATAAATTTCAGCTGACAAGATAAAAAAAATGGATCACTAGTGACATAAAAAATGAAGTAAAAAAAAGACACAATCTATGGATATTACATAAAAAAATGCCCACAAATATAAATATGTAAATATGAGGAATAAGGTTACTAAAACAATAAGAAATTCCAAAAAGCAATATTATCAGAAGTTGTGGTCAAGTGGTTAGCGTGCTTGGCTACTGATCTAAGGGACCTGGGTTCGAGCCCTGAGTAGCATCTATATTTGTGTTGTTTTTCTACTGAGGTCCTGCCATCCTCACAGACCTACTATGGCGTATAAACTGACAGGCTCCTGTCAGACTTCTGTGGCAAGCAGCTGATTGAGGGGGAATAATTGTTTTATTATTTACAGATGCAAAATGGAATGTGAAAGTAACATGGAAGCATATAAATAACATTCTTGGTAATAAAGCAAGACAAAATGATGACACCAAAATTTTAAAACACACAGGCTAAACTTTAAGTACAATGCAAATTATGAACGACTTCAACAATAATTTTATAAATTCAATCAACAATTTAATGAAAAAGAATGATTTTTATTATCAAGAACAACAGCAAAAATTTACATATAATAAAGAAAGCTTTTACTTTCCTAATATCATTGATGATGAAGTTGTTTGAATAATTGATAGTTTCAAAGACCATAAATTTCCAGGAATAGATAGGATATGTGTCCAACATTTAAAACACTCTAAATTTTCATTATCTGCAGTGATCTCTAAATTATTAAATTTAATATTTGAAATGCTCTATATTTCATCAAAAATGAAGATTTCAGCTATTAGACCCATTTACAAAACTGATGAAAGTAAATCCTACAAAATTTATAGACCTTTCGCTATTTCGCCCATTATTATAAATATTGTGGCATAATATGTAGCCAATCTAATTGAAAGCTATCTCAGTAAATACAATATTATTTCTGTGAGTTAGTATGGATTTCAGACTAAAAGAGCACTGCAACATTATTAGATTTTTCTGATAAAATGTGTCCTAATCCAAATGAGGGCAAAGTTAGTTTTTCTCTATTTATGGACTTAAAGCTTTTGACATGTTGGACCACAATATTTTACTCAAAAAATTATGTAATACTGGAATGAGAGGAAGGATTTATGATGGATTCAAAAAATATTTATTCAATAGATATTCTTTATCTAGAGTAAATAACATTGACGGTGACTTACAGAAAATTCTGTATGGGGGTGCTCCAAGGTTCAATTCTTGAGCCTCTCCTATTTTTAATATATATATATTAATGACATAAAAAGTGTTATAACGAAGAACTAGCTTGGTTTGGTTGTTTATGGTTTATGGTACATTAGCAGCTAAGGCTATAATGTGCCAAACAAAAGATTAAAAGGCTAAAAGACATGGAACACACAATCTAAAGCTAAAAAATAGCAACAAAAGTCATTAAGGTGTAAATCAATAATAATAAAAGATACAAACAGCAGCAAGTGTATAAACAAGATGTAAAAAATATGGGATATATAGGAAAATGCAACCCAGGTGTAAAAGACCCAAGCTAAAGATATGGTATAAAATAGAAATGATGTAGGATTAAAGTTTAGTGAAATAACCCATATAACATTAAAACAATGTTCTAATGTAAAAGTGGGGAATTCAATTAAAATATGTTTAATCATCAAAATAGTATACCAAAATTTGCACTTAGGATCATTGTCCACCTGTAGAAGAAAAATATGTAATAAATGAGTGACCTAAATGGAGCTGAGCAAGTGTAACTTCCTCCTTGCGATTGCTGCAAAAAACAGACTACCAGGGTTTGACACTAGGTTTGATCTCGTAGAGCTTGTCAAACATGGCAAAGCCAACAAGAGTTTGGTGAAACACATTGCTTAAGTTCATCTTTAAACTTGAAATGTATTCATTTTAAATGTTGACTTAAAAAGTTCAGTTGAGAAATTTGCCCTTATCATCTGGCTATGAGATTCATACAGTATCAGCTAGCATCATAGACAGCAGATCGATACTACTATCTGGCAAATATATTACATAGATTGTAATAGTTCTGTCACAAAGTTGCCATATTATAATAAGATTGAAGCAAACCCTTTTGACAATATCAGAAGTATAACTTGCAGGCATTAATTAACACCTAAAGACTGAAGAATATCCATTGACCATCTTGCAGCAGAAGGTTGGAACTGTTTTGTCATTGAACAGCAATAGGACACTCCTTCAGGCTGATATAAATTGGCTGTATAATTGAGACTAAATATTACCTGTCAGCACCAATGGGCTGGCTGGTTTCAATGCTATTTAACATCAAGTCTACAGATATTAGATGTACTACCAAAATGGGTACCTGCTTTATGTAACCATAAAGGTAAACAGTTTACCTATTCTAGTTATAGGATAGTAGATAGATCTATATGCTGAAATTGTATAGTCACTGTAATGGATAATGTCTTACATGTGTTATAATCATAAGGTTAGTAACAAATCAATGTTGTTTGTTTTTATGTAATGCCTGTTTTGCTCTGTTAGTATAAAGCTGGCTGAATTATAAATACAATTGTTGATATGTTAATATAATAGCTAATATGTATTAATACAGCTGATTTCTGTTTGAAAACTCAACCCCCTCGTAATGAAGTAGTACATCCCTTAACTTATATAGTGTTAATTGTTGAAATTATTTAACTATTAGATGGAAATATATTCACAAATGTATTTTAATACTGTATTTAAATAGAGTAAATGAATAATTTAAAGTTGGCATTGTTTTTATATACTATATAATTTTAACTATATATTTTTAAAATAATTTTAGGATGATTTAGACAAAGCAGACCAACTTCAGCAAGATGGAGAAAAACTTATAGCTGCCAACCATTATGCTGTTGACTCTATTGCACCTAAATGCATAGAGTTGGAAAGGATAGTGGCGGATATTAGGCAACAAGTGGCCTTTAGAATTGAAATTCTACGAAAGAGCCGTGATCTCCAGGAAAGGATAGAAAAGGTATTATCCTGCTGAAGGTTTTAATTAATAGTTACCTTGGATGCACTGGACAGACATTGCCAAACAGGATTTGGTATAATTATATGTCTTACAGTGGCCAAATGCAGCAACTGTTGCTCAGGACAGCATGTTTGGAGAACTAAATTGTAGTCTGTTTAAACCTTTGTAGCCCATGGCTACTTGAGGACTAATGTATGTATGTGTGTGTCTGCCCATCTACCTGTCTGTTTAAAGGCTGAAAATATTAAAGATTATATTTTGGAATAGAGAGCTATAAAGGAAAATGGTGGGAAAAATTGGGTTTTGACAGAAGTGGAGTGAGTTCGTGACCTGATAATTCGTGAAGTGCTTTTACTAAACTATCCCATCAGTTTTTCTTTTGCTAAACTGATACTAGAAAGAAATTCTTGGGACAGATGCTTCACTGATTGCGGTACAGATTGGGGAAAGACATGCTTAGAATCCATTGTAATTTTTTTTTATAGCTTTGTGCTAACTTTTCACTTGTTCCAAGTTTAATGTGATTTTTTTTTATTGAGTTATGTAACTGAATAAAACAATAATATTGAAAATGAGCCTTAAATACGAACTTTATATTTATTTCTGTAAAATATTACAATTCAGTTTACTTGGAAGCTATATTAGGCTTAGACCTGCCCCACTGGTCTTAGTAGTCAGGTACACTAACCACTAGACCAGGCAGGGCTTTAGAATATACAAACTGAAATTAAACAAAATTTTTACTTTTTCACATTGGAGTGGTTAAAAATTATAAGAAACTTTTTTACTAATGCATTGTTTTGAAATATTTCATTTGCTAAATTGAATTTCATGCTTTTTTCTGATATTATTGCATGTTTCTCTACCAAGAGTTTCAAAACTTAACAATAGCTTCTATTATGTTTGATTGAACTGTGTAATGTACAGACCACTAACAAAAAATTTGAAAATGGAATTATCCTATACCTGGATGCCCCAGTTCTCTATAATGGAAGTAATATCACATATCTGGTGCTATATACTGCTCAGAACTTTTGTAGTTGCCAAATAGACAACATTAGTGCAAGAAAAATGAGGGAGAATCTGATGTATGTGACTTCACTAGAGCTATTATTGTTGATTGTTGTAAAGCTCACTAAAGGCAAATACCAGGACCACTGTATCACCATAGGCAGTTTGCAGGATGTATAGAGAATGATTGACTCAAGAGAACAAAAGCATTTATTACTTTGTCATTTTAGAAATGTATAGTATAGTTAAGAAAAGTTAATAGTTTTGAAATTTTTCCACTTTTTCTAATTTAACTATTCCAAAAAAAGATTTCTATTATTATTTAAAATATTTTTTGCAGCATTTTTATCAAAATATGTGCTTATCAATATGACTTATAAAATGTAATTTACTAAATGTTGAAGTAAGCCAAAAAATTTAGTGCTGCAGAAAAGTTTTCTTTAAAAAACTAAAAAACTTCAATATTATTGCAAAAGAATTTTACACTACATTGCATTTTTGAAAAGTCTAATGTTTGCATAGGTAAAAGTGGTAAATTTAGTGCCAGTTGCACAATTTGAAAATATTGAAGTGATAAAATTTTTTTTAATCTAAACTACTGAACAAAACATAAAAATTAATAAAAGTGTCTTAATTGTTAATCTTAGTTGTTAAAATCATCATAAAGGTCCTAATGTTTGCACACAATTCACTGCTAATCTCAATAGTTTTAGCAAGAAGCTATAATTTATTTTACAGTTGTTTTAAGTTATGGTTAAAATGAACCCTACTTTGAAATCAAATCATTAATCTATTAATAGTAAATGACAAAAAATAATTCTAGAAATAACAAAGACAATTTTGAAACCCAAAGAATAGTAAAATGCAAAACAAAAATCAAAGTACTTATTTCTTGAATATTTTGTTTCACCTATCAGAAACAAAAAAAAAATAAATTTTTTATGAAAAAATTTTCATCACTTTTTTTAGAAAAACTTGATTGTAACACTTTTGGAACTTCATTTACTGTGCTTCATAATTCAGAATTGTTGATGCTGTGTCAAGTGGCAGTGGTAGTCACACTCAAAGGTGGCCAATATGACATTAGCTCATACTTCAACATTTTAAGGTTCTGCGTAATAGAATTACTATGTACAGAATTCACATTGCTTACATAGATGATCAGGCTTCCTGTTCCGATTTCTTTCAAATAAAATTAGTTTTGAATTTTTGTGAATTATATTGTCCCTCATATAAATATTTTGCTCTAAATGGGCTCACAGATATTTGCGATGATACTCTCAGTTAGTGTGGTAAATATTATTTTCATAAAACTCATGTTTCTGTGTGGCAAGAAGCATTCTCACATTAACCTATTCGAGACCAATAATGAGTCTAGCTTGTGATGATTTATAAGTTCAAATACCTCTTGTTGCATGTTTCATGTTCATTGCATCTCTGCAATTTCAAATTGGTACCAAGAAGAAGCTAACATCCTATACATTATCAACCACATCGGCTGAGTTTAGTGTCATTTCTATCTGATGAAAAAGATGCTACAGGTAGGGTTAGGACCTTTAAATTATACTTCAGTGAATTAACAGTAATACTACTGTTATGAAAACAATACCTTGAAATAGGATTATTTTAGAGAAATCTGAATCTGTGACATTAAGTTATTTCATATATGGTCTGCCACACCAGATGAAGAAAAGGATTGCCAGATCATTAATGCTCATTAATTCTTCACTAATACAAAAGGCTGCTTTGAAAATGCATGCATGTTCATCATGATGATATATATTAAGTTTTTTCCCACGTATTATTGCAATTTTTTAAAAATATAGTGTCACAATATATTGCACAAATGAAAAAGAAATACTCTCAAGCACCTGCTTGCTACAGAGGTCTGTCATGAGCCTGTCAATTTATTTGCCATAGTAGGTCTGTGAAGAAGGTAAGACCTTAGCAGAAAAACAACACACATTATTGCCTTATCCAGGACTAGAACTTGCTCTCTTTGATCAGTATCCAAGCATGCTAACCAATTTGCTATGGGAACAGGGGCGGAGGTGGCTCAGTCGGTAGTACGTCAGGCTCATAATCTGTAGTTTCCAGGTTCGAGTCCCAGCCACACCATGGGCTAAATGGCCAGGTCACATGGACCCCGAATATATATCATTGAATATTTTGTTTCACCTATCAGAAACAAAAAAAAAAAAAATATTATACTTAAAAAATCTCAACGCTGGGTCAGCGTTGAGATTTATCTCTGCAAAACTCCCCACCCTGCCCACAGTCAGTAGGGGACACCAATGGGCTTGGAAAGGCCGCCGTCCGTCGGATGGGATGTTAAGCCGTGGCCCCGTGTGCGGGAGAGCCATACCCTGTGCACGTTAAAGAACACGCTGGATGGCCTTGACGAGAGGCTACCATCTGTCTCCCAACAGCTGTTCCAGTGGGTCCCCTCCCCCAACCTTCTCTGAGCCTTCGGGGTCCATGTGACCTGGCCATTTAGCCCATGGTGTGCAAATAAGTGCCGCTCAGAGGTAAAACAACCCAAGCTATGGGAACAGTGTTAAAAAAAACTGTCAAGCAGCTTCTTGCAATAGAGGTCTGACCGGAGCTGTCAGTTTAATAAGCCATAGATAAGATCTGTGAGAAAGGTGAGAACTCAGCAGAAAGAAAACGGTAACATTTAAAAGGTATATTAAATTCTGAGACAATGTTTACAGATATGGTATATGCAGTTCAGTGAATTTGAACAGAAATGTATAGTAGACTTCTCTGCGACTGGGATGGTCAAACCCATAAATCACCATTTATATGCCCAGGATACCAGTACAGTCAACTAGTGTCTCCAGGAAAAAGTGTACTTCTCTTTGGAACTACATTAAACTTAAGAAATTCTAGGTGTTGTATTTATCAAAAGTAAATGGCAAAATTCCAAATCTCTGTTCTTTTTTTATATGCCCATAAAAATTTAATAATTTGGCATAGTTTAGCTTCTCTGTTGACAGTTAATTCTTTTTCCATATATATGTTACATAAAAGGTATTGTACATATTAAATTAATACTTTATACTATAAATTTAAAAATTGAAATGACCTCCAACTTGTAAAGAATTTTACCATTTTCCATTTGAGAAGAAGCACATGAAAGGGAAACCTAACTAATAAGGAGAGAAGCTGAGGTTTTCTATTTGCTTTGAGCTTTTAAATGTTCATAATTATGGATTTTGACTGGCTCTCATATCACTTTGATTATATATATATATTGATGATAAAAATTATACTACATTCCAAAATGGTTATACTCATTTAAGGATTGAAGGCTTCATGGCCTACAAATCCAGAGAATTAGTATTTTGAGGATGATGATTTGTGTTGTTTCTGCAATTAATGTAGTTGCTCCAAATTTCATTCAATTGTTAGTACTATATGATGCTTTATATATAGCCAACTCTCTTTAACTTGAT
This sequence comes from Ryuthela nishihirai, assembly GCA_038380435.1. Lineage (NCBI taxonomy): Eukaryota > Metazoa > Arthropoda > Arachnida > Araneae > Heptathelidae > Ryuthela > Ryuthela nishihirai. The sequence continues at coordinate 72,155 of JAWZYU010000500.1, forward strand.
TATCTCCGCAAAACTCCCCATCCTGCCCACAGTCAGTAGGGGACACTGCCGGGCTTGGAAAGGCCACCGTCTGTCGGATGGGACGTTAAGCCGTGGCCCCGTGTGTGGGAGAGCCATACCCTGTGCACGTTAAAGAACATGCTGGATGGCCTTGACGGGAGGCTACCATCTGTCTCCCAACAGCTGTTCCAGTGGGTCCCCTCTCCCAACCTTCTCTGAGCCTTCGGGGTCCATGTGACCTGGCCATTTAGCCCATGGTGTGCAAAAAAGTGCCACTCAGAGGTAAAACAACCCAACCCAACTCTTTAACTTGAAAAATAAAAATAAAAAAATACCCCCTCAAGCAGCTGCTTGCCACAGAGGTCTGACAGGAGCCTGTCAGTTTATATGCCACAGTAGAAGGTCTGAGAGGATGGCAGACCCTCAGCAAAAAAACGATACACACATCCATGCCTTAATCCAGGGCTCGAACCCAGGTCCCTTAGATCAGTAGCCAAGCACGCTAACCACTCGGCCATGGAAGCTCAAAAGAAATGAGAAAACTTCAAATTATTTAATCTGTGCTAAAAATACACATAAACAGTATAAAAACTGGTTACAGAATCTGCAATTGATTCCCACCTACCAGAATATTTTTGTTCCTTCATTGAGTAAACCAATCAACTTTATTGGTCAACATCAGCAAATTCTACATGCCTCATTTTTTTTTTTCATTTTCCTTTATCCCAATCTAGCTTCTTCAATACCATATTTTTGTTATTTAAAATGGTTGACAGAGTACTTTTAGGAATTCAGAATTTTTGTTAGTCTTTTTTTTTTTTCTTCTTTCCCGTACTTTCAACAGCTGTGATCACTTTTCCTTTATCACTTAAATGACATTGCATTTAATTTACACTTTGCTGCCATTCTAATTCAATTAAAACTGTACCAAGAGAAACTAGCATTTTCTATGATGAATGGGAAGAATGCTTATCTGTCAGCTGTGCCTGTATGGTGGAAGCAGTGCATAGATCATAAGAATCACTGTACACCTGCAAGCACTGGGGACAATGCATAGCCAGTGAGAATTGCTTTGTTCACCTGGAAAGAATTTCAGCAACCTACCATCACCAGTAACAAAATAAAATTTCATGGGGAAAAATTATCAAAAAAGAGTTTTATTTCAATTATTGTTCATAAAATTTTGAGATATTGAGGTGACAAACACAGTTTAATTACCTTGGGAGCTATGTAACAGATACTGGTGATGTGCGGCATGAGATTAACAGACGAATAGGGATTGCTGCCGGGACTTTTAAGAATCTATGGAGATTGTGGAGAAATAGGCGTATACACCTAAAGACTAAAATTAGATTGCATAATAGTTTGGTTCTTTCTAGGGTTAGTTATGGTAGTGAAACTTGGACGCTGTGTAAACAAGATAACAGGAAACTAGATGCTTTTGATTCTAGATGCTTACGCAGTATCTTGGGTATTAGGTGGTTTAACTTTGTAACTAATGATGAGGTTAGGCAAAGGAGTCTGCAACCTCCTTTAAGCAGCATATTGTGCAGAGAGAGACTCCGCTGGTTTGGCCATGTTGCCCATGTGGATAATTATAGATTGGCGAATAGGGTTATGAACAGTGTGCCTAGAGGCCTCAGAAGGAGGGGGAGACCTAGGATGCGGTGGGCAGACAATGTCAAACAGGACCTCGTTAGAATTGGTGTGCAGTGGCCGGATGCAGCAGATGTAGCTCAGGACAGATATGTTTGGAGAATTAAACTGCTCGGTCTGGTTGGACCTCCGTAGCCCATGGCTGCTTGAGGATGATGATGATGATGATGAGATAACAAAAAATTGTTTGCATTAATTTTATAAGAATTTGGTTGGAATTGAAAAAAAGAGTTTAAATGATCAAAAAAGTTTCTTTCAAATATTCTTCATAAAATTTTGTGCTATCAAGGTAATGATGAAAAACAGTTTGAGTTAAGGGGAGAGAAAATGCAATAAATGTATAAGGATTTGGATGGGAATTAAAAGAAAAGGAGTTAACAAGAAATTAAAGTATAGAGGTTTGAGTTAATGAGAATTGACTGTATTTAATATCTTTTGTGCAGTGTCTTAACAGACAATTTTAATTTAGTACTGTTTTTTGGTATGAATATAAATTATGATGTTTATAATGTATACACATACATAAAAAGAAAGACTATATATAATTGTAAAATATTATATATATTATGAAACTAGGCAAATAAATGGTGTACTCGAGGGGTGAACTTGCTAGCAGGTCAACAAATTGAAAAATATTCATCTCCAACTTTTGCTGAGACCGCCTTACATGAAATAGAATATTTTTTAGAGAGTTCAAGTGAGTTTCGTCTCAATGATCCACGGGAATTTCATTCTTTGTTCAAAGGAGCTATTACACCAGAGTCCCGAGCTTTGGTCCAACAGGTTGGTTTTGTGTGTTCAAATATTTGAATGTTTTTAAATAGTTTAATCAACTACTTTTATTGATGTGCTTTACTGTTATTATTTTAATATTAATAATTATAGTACAAAACAAATACAACCAAAGAATTAAAATAAACATGAAAACAGCATTTTTTTAAAATATTTCAAAGATAAAAACTACTGAAATACTTAAATATGGAAAAAAAGAATATTAATATAGAAAATAAATTGCCTTGTAAATATCAGCAACAGCAGCAGCAGAAACAGCTAAACATGTATATCTTAATATATTTCATAGCATCAGGAGATTTCATCAGAAAGATCTGTTGATGCCACATGTGTTGGATGCATGAGTTTAAAATATTAGTTGCTCACAAATAAGAGAAACATACAGCTATACCACAACAAAAAATATGCATAAGCTACATAAACCAAGAACATAAAGCTATTTGGTATGAGATAAGAGAATTGGTAGTTAAAAATTTAAATGTTCACATCTAGTCAGGATATATAACTCGAACCACAACTGAAACTACAGAAGCAGTAGAACAGGGTTGAAGGAACAGAAAAAGAAATGCCATGAATATAAATTGTTTGAAAGTTATATTGAAACAAACAAATTGCAATTTACTTCTGATCCTACCCAGACCAGTGACAGTTCATCTTAAGGAATGCATGAGCACATGCATTCACTGGAATAATTTTTAAAAAAATTAAAATAGATCCTTTTAAAATTAAATATTGTTTATTACTAATTTATTTTTTATGTGTGCCAAGAAAGGTGAAGCATTTTTCCTCCATGCCAAAGAACCAATATGAAAAGAGACCCCAATTTTTCATTGTTATAAAGCATAGCTGAAATATGCTCTAACATTTAGTTCAGTTTATCATATGAGAGGTATCATGTAAGAGAGAACTGGCTATGACAATATAAGATGTGAACACAATTACTCTGTGCTTCTCTTTTGGGGTGGGGGTGGCTCAGTTGGTAGCGCGCCAGGCTCGTACTCTGCAGTTCCCAGGTTCAAGTCCCAGCTGGGTCAGCATTGAGACTTATCTCCGCAAAAACTCTCTGTCCTGACCATGGTCAGTAGGGGACACAGAAGAACATGCTGGATGGCCTTGACGGGAGGCTACCATCTGTCTCCAAACAGCTTTTCCAGTGGGTCCCCTCCCCCAACCTTCTCTGATGCTTCAGGGTCCTTGTGACCTGGCCATTTAGCCCATGGTGTGCAAAAAAGTGTCGCTCAAAGGTAAAACAACCCAACTCTGTGCTTCTCACTCAGGTGTGTGTGCACTAGTATTTGTTGATTGGATGGCATTAACTTGAAGGCAATTAACAACCTAAACCAAAGTTTATTTAAAATGGAGGACACATCGTGTGTTTATTCATAGCCTATGAGACTACAGTTAATTGATACAAGTTTCTGACTTCCTCACAGTACCAATTAATGAATTTAAAAATGCCTTTTAAGTGAATGTAGGATGTTTTGAAAATATAATTGATTAGAAACCAGTTTGCAATTATATTTTTAAGGATGTAGAAAATTTGATCTGTGTCAAAATGCCAAGAAATAATAAAATAGCAGTGAAAAAAAGGATAACTACAAGTTTAGTTATTCATAATTTTTTTATTTTACATGTAATATCTCAATCTTGCTATATTATGAAGCAAAATCAATGTGAAAGTATCAAAGAGAAGTATTAGATATATTTCTTGTACTAAAATACTAATAAGTAATTTTAATGCTCAAATCCACAAGCAAAGTTTAGCACAACACTTGTGTTTCTGGCTTGTGATTAAAATGTCTTTGGTTTGAATCCAACTATATTTTTATAGACTGCTTTGCTTGCTTAGTTACACTCACAAATATTGCATATACAATCACAAATATGCCTGTGATACATTGAAAGGACAATTTATTATATGTGCTCACCTAATAATATGTGGGTCCACCTTTCACTCTCACAACAGTAACAATGCATTGTGGCATGTACTCTTATCAGGTGTTGGAAATGTTCAGGTGATATTATGGCCCATAATTCCAGGACAGCTATCTGCAAAGCCCCGAGGGTTTGCTGCTGGTGGATTTTGGACTTGAATGCATCTTTCCATACTGTCTCACAGATGCTAAACAGGGTTCAAATCTGAAGAGTGAGAGAGCTATTCGATGGTTGGGAACTCATTGGAATGATTCTCCAATCAGTCCTTCATCAAATGGAGCAATGAGACGGGGCATTGTCCTGTTGAAAGAAGGCATCTTGCTGTGGGAAATGGATAGCCATAAATCAGGGGTGGGCAAATAGCGGCCCGCGGGCTACATTCGGCCCGCTAAGAGTTTTTGTGGCCCGCCAAGACAGTCAGAAAAATCCGCCTTGAACCAAGATTTCCTTCCCGTTCACGACCGAAGATTCATCTCATATTTTCCACTAGGACAGCCACGTCAATATGCATGCACAGTGTAGATACGAAAACAATTGCCCACCCCTGCCATAAATGGATGTAGATGGTCAGTGAGTACATCAACATAGCCTTCTGTGGTGATGGTGGTATCAGTAGGTACAAGGGGCTCCAATGTGGTTCACGTGAACATGCTCCAGAACATATTGCACCACCTCTACTGACCTGTAACGTCCTGACTTGACAGTTGGGGTCCATGACCTCATGTGGTCTACAGCACACATGCAACCTCCAGTTGGGGTGTTGTAGTAGGAACCTTGATTTGTTGGACTAAGCTAGCCATTTCCAGTCTTCCATGGTCCATTGGCAATGTTCCTTTGTGCACTGCAGCTTCATAGCCTGTAGATATGCCATTAACAAGGGTACTTGGAAGTGGGGTATCCTTCCTTATCCCAGTCATGCCATTGTTTGTTGAATGGTCTTTGCACAAACCATAGCTGTCCTATCATTGAATGCTAATGTTATCTCCACTGTATCCCTCCATTCTGACATTCACAATATGGGAGAAGCTGTGCTCACTTCAAACATCAGCAGCCCAGTTATGGCGACATTTTTCTGAGTGACTGCTGGTTTTGGCAGTTTTGATGTAGTCCTGGTACACATCTGATGGTCACAAGCAGAAATCCCAGATGTTCTGTAGTCATGGATATTGAGCACCCCATCTTCCTCGTACCGATCATCTGCCTATGATTGAACTTGCTCAGGTCGCCATATTTACCTACCATAACAGTCACAAGTATGCCATACAGTAGGTAGATATCTGACCTATTTATGGCACACAAGGGGTTTTGGCAGGTTGCATTATTGTGGTGGAGTAGGGAAGGTTTGTGGATGGGTGTGGCCTGTATAATAAATTGCGCTTTCAGTGTATATTAATATATGTAAATATTGGATGTAGAATTTCTTCTCACTTTTTATTTTATTTCATTGGCATCCTTCCTTGAGCAAAGCTACTGGATATCTTATTGGATTTGAAATTCATATAGAACAGAATCTTCTACACTGGGAGAGATAGGACTAAGTTGAAAATGATGACTTTGACCTTGGAGGGTGATTGGCCTACTGAATTGACACCCCCCATGCCAACTGAATTGGACTCGATTATGATTCATTCAAATTATAATATATATTCATTCCAATTATAATACATTTAGTAAATTGAAAACAATTGCACACTACTACTACTACATTTTAGCAAACTGTATGCTGCATTTATTATGCTTAATTGAAAAATGTTATTGCATTTTTAGGATTGGACACATAATATCACTATGAAATTACTGAAGTAATTTTATTATTCTGTATTGCTTTGTTTTATTATTATTTACTCAAGAAAATGAAAATTTTAGGATATTAAAATTAATCTTTACAATTAATATTTTAAGTAATTAATAATAGCACTTTTACAGTTAATTACTATTAGTTTAATTATGCTGTTAGATTAAGGGTAATATTTCATTCTGTGTATTATCTCCTGTGGTCTGGCTTATGCATCCTTACTAATGAAATTCAAGATTCTCCACTGATTCAGATACCCTAATAAATAATGCCACCAATTAATATTACACCATTAAAAGTAAAAAACAAGAATAATAAAAATAAAAATAAATAAATACCCCCTCAAGCAGCTGCTTGCCACAGAGGTCTGACAGGAGCCTGTCAGTTTATATGCCATAGTAGAAGGTCTGAGAGGATGGCAAGACCTCAGCAGAAAAAAAACACATACATCCATGCCTTATCTGGGGCTCGAACCCAGGTCCCTTAGATCGGTAGCCAAGCGTGCTAACCACTGGGCCACGGGATGGCTTAAAAAAGTTTTGTAACCAAAACAAGAATAGCTTTGCAAAATCAATGCATGAAATTCATTATTGCTTTAGTCAATCAAATTTAACAGATTACCATATATAGACTTTGTTATTGATAATATATGTATATATAAAAAAAACCTCAAGCAGTTGCTTGCCACAGAGGTCTGACTTTAACTGTCAGTTTATACGCCATAGTAGAAGATCTGTGAGGATGGTGGAACCTCAGCAGAACGACAACACAAACATTCATGCCTTACTTGGGGCTTGAACACAGTTCCCTCTGATCAGTAGCCAAGTACACTTATGTGTGCATATAGGTTCAAAGCTTATATTGATAATACATAAGATTTTAAAAATTCTCACAATATTATGGTAGGGCATTTACTATGGCTGCAGGAGAGCTTGCATTCAAGTCCTGAAAGTGGTTAAGGGTGTAATTTTTTCCCTTTGCCTCTTCATCTTAAAGTTCATATTTTAGTGTGCCAAGAAGCAAAAAAGGTAGGATTACTACACTGACTCAATGTGTAATTGAGTGTTATAAAAAAAATACAATTTCTAATGCTATTTCATATTAGTTTATTTTTTAACATCATTCACATTTGTTATGTGAATTTTTATCTGAGCAAATTGGCAGTTCTGTGCGTAAGGTAATATTGATGTTTTTTCTTTTATAGCTAAAAGAAAAACTGAAAACTCTTTTGCTAACTGAAATGGAAAGAAATTTTGAGCATCCTTTTTGTAGCAAACAATAAAAGTAGGGTAAAAATCTTAGGGATATCCTTAATCCCTAACATATGCATAAATTTATTTCCAAAATAATTAGTATTGAGAAACTAATTCTTGATTTGCAGTGTTATGCTCTTTAAACAAAGTCATTAAAAATATTGCATTTTTTTCTTTCCACATGAAAAACAACAACATAGAAATTATAAATTACCAATGAAATATTCTTAACTGCTAGAAAATATGATATGGTGTATGTATTTGGAACAGATAAATAGTTTTAAGCTGTTCTATTCCAATGTGGAGTTTCTGCTTCCTTCACATTTTGCAATATTCAACATTGGTGAGTTAATCCACATCTCCGACTAAATTTTGATCGATTCTATGGTTATTTTAATTTAATATTTTGTTAGGTTCCTGAACAATTATTGCACATTCCTTTAACCTGTCACTCCTTTGCACTCAACAAATTATTTAAAAATATATATAGCAAGTCAGTCTTGTTGAGCAATTGTTTCTGCAAAATTTTAAAAATGTTCAATATTTCATAATCTGAAACACTGCAGTAGAATTATGACTTGATTATAACTAAGAAGCATGATTAAAATAAGAATAATCTTTTACTATATAGAATGTGTTAAATATTTTTATATTCTAAAAATGAAAAAAAAATTAGGTTGGCTTTTCTATAAATTCCCTTGAAAGAGGGAAAAATCATTATGCATAATTTGATAATGATAACAAATTATGAGAAATTTAGCACCAATTCTAGTACTTTTTAGTACTTTTCTGAAGTGCTTCTGATATGTTTTAGCAGAAAGGAGTTCGCAATCTTGTTAGCTTTCAGGTCTGCAAGCTGATATCACCATGATGACTGTGATTCTTCAGGTTTTGTCCTCACCCTTATCCCAAGTGCAACCTAACTCCTAGGGCATTGCTTGATGCCTGACATGAAACTGGCAGAATGGGCACATAAAACATGTGAAAGGGATAAGCCTCAGCACACACAAACATTCACACTTGAAATGCTACCTATTCACACCAGAGATACTAACCTGGACCACCCACCTAGAGGATCACTGAGAACCAATGTGATACTGTCTTACCACCATAATGGCGTTTTCATGAAGCTCTGAAACCAAACATTTTAAGACTTTAGATCTGAAGAATGAAGTGGTCAGTGGTAAAAAAGAAACCCACAACTTATCACTATCACATTAGTGATATCCACTTGAAGCAGATATATGACATGGACAGTGATGTATGGAGGTGTTATGTTGTGAATGTTTTCAGGTGGTATCCATGCTTTGAAAAAAAATTAAAATTTCAATATGAAGAAAGAAAAACTGATTATAACTTGCTATTAAAAACACTAAATATATGCTGTAAAATATTTTCTTTTTATTCTGAAATTAAGGAAATAAAATTGAACCTTGCTACATTTTTTAGGCTATGAATATCATACTTCAACACAACATTCAGTATTGAACAGATCAGAAACCATTTTCCCTCCCCCATTTTTTATTTTTTTTTATGAACCATTTATAATCTAGACCTAATACTGCATTTATTATTTTTCAATTTTTGTGTAGTGTTTTATCAAGAAATTCTTTAAATAGCATTTGACATACTGGAAAAAAAAAGAATGATCAATGACAGAAGCTGTCATATTCATAAATTGCACAGTTCTTTTGCTTAAGCAGACAAGCAAATGATTTTTCAAAATATTAAAATTTGAGCTTCATTCAAGTCAATTTCTATGCAATTCTAAATTTTAAAATTGCATTTTATTTATTTATTATTACTTTTTAAGTCTATCAGCTTTAATAAGCAATATGAAAAGTATGTGAAATGAATAGTAATTTTATGTTTGCTGCTTTAGGTGCTGAAAAGGATAGAAGATGTTCAAATGATGTGTGAAAAACGACAATGTAGTCTGCAGCGGATGGTCTCCAGGGCAACATGCCCAGTGCAGGCAGTGGTTCCAGAGCCAGCTATGCCTCTTGGATCCCCAATATCTGGAAAGTCCCCAGGAAAGTCCCCAGAAGGGCGGAGGAAGTCCGTACGAAAAACAAAGATTGTGCCTAAGGTTAAACTTTGAGTTAATTGATCTTAAAACACATACTGCTATAATACCAATTTATAGATATGTGAACCTCTCAAACATTCAGATTGATACTGCCTAAATATAATGGATATAAGAAAATAGTTTTTTTTTTTTGTGATATACCAATACATTATATGCTTACAAGAGTTTTACTACCTTCAATGAAAAAAAAAAATGTTTTTTGTTTTATATTTTCATCTCATTTTGATTAATGTTGAAAAGTAGTTTACTTTTAAGCTATAATATTACTGCAGCTAGATGTACTGAATCAAAGAAAATATGTAACACTTGGAATGCTGCATAGCACATAAAAATGAGAAACATGCATCATTGCATGCGATGGCATCTATGCTCGTAGGAGGCAAGGCAGAATTTTAGCAACATGAAAATGAAAATAAATACATAAATATAAAACTTTAACTGTTATTATCAGCAAAAATGTAAATAATGGAAAATATTTAATTCCAATTTTAGAGATGCAATGTCTTTGTTTCCCTAATATTTTAAATATTAAAATGCTTATTAAAATAGTACAAAACTTTTATGTTCTTATAGAGGTATGTAGGTTTGCATATATGATATAAAATATTTTTAGCATCAAAAATTCACATAACTGCATAATTTTTTTTTTGGAATAAATTTCAAATCGGAAATTGTATTTAAAATCATTTAATGTGATTTAGTGATGCAAAAATAAATTTAAACATGTGAGTTTTTAATAAACACTATTAAATATTGAGTGAATATACACTATATTGTTTACTTAATGAAAATGATAGATAAGCTTGATTATGTGATAAATGTAGTTTTATCCAAAGCACAATGGGAAACTTGCTAAATGTAGTGCACCAGTACTAATGCTAATACCTAAGCTTCATGACTGTTTAAAAAAACTTTTTTTACTAAAAGATAAACTTTTTATGACTTAGTACTCATTTATTAATATAAGTGGTATTTTTCATTATTTATCTTAAAAGTATACCACTAACTTTTAGCAAGTTGTCTAACTTATTTATTGCTTTTGTCATCTTTCATAATTTGAAAAACTTTTAGTGAACAGATACAAATGATGATAAAATAAGATCTGTATTATTTGTTATCTTATATGTTTTTAATGCAAAACAAACATTTTGATGAAAACTTGTTATGCAGAATACAAATCAGCTGTTTTCAATTAATCTTATTTTACAATTTCTCTGAACTGTAAATTTTTTAAACCCAGTTATGCCACTCATTTCAGTGATCAGTTATTTTATATTTTAGTGTATGTGGCAATCATGAAAATTTAAAATGCCTACTATAAAATATAGGTTTAGGAATCAACTTTAGATTAAAAGCTAAAGTGGAACATTCGAAGCAATTCAAAATTTTCACATGTACGACATAAATAACATTCTGAGTTAGTTATTTGGTTATGTATGCAATGGAATTATTAGCACTCGGGGCAACATTTTGCAGGATGGATGTAATCCCTTGGCTACCATTTGATCCACACTGTTCTATGTGAAAATGATAACCTTGTTATTGTTCCAGATGTTAAAGTTATTTACAATATTTAACTTCAAGAAAGCTTTGTTTCTGTTTCAACTCAACCAAGTTTCAGCTGCTGGGCAGTTCTCATCAGGACTGCAAGTTGTTTCAAGTCAAGCATAGGATATATACGTGTTTTTAATTGTACCTGCAGTGGCTCATCATTACTGGGTTGGGTTGGGTTACCTTTGAGCGGCACTTTTTTGCACACCATGGGCTAAATGGCCAGGTCACATGGACCCCGAAGGCTCAGAGAAGATTGGGGGAGGGGACCCACTGGAACAGCTGTTGGGAGACAATGATAGCCCCCGTCAAGGCCATCCAGCGTGTTTTTTAACGTGCACAGGGTATGTCTCTCCCGCACACAGGGCCACGGCTTAACGTCCCATCCGACGGACGGCGGCCTTTCCAAGCCCATCGGTGTCCCCTACTGACCGTGGGCAGGGCGGGGAATTTTGCGGAGATAAATCTCAACGCTGACCCAGCTGGGACTCGAACCTGGGAACTACAGATTGCGAGCCTGGCGCGCTACCGACTGAGCTACCCCCACCCCTCATCATTACTGTGCTTCTAGTTAGTGATACTCTGGGGTGTGAAGCTGGTTGGCAATAGGGTGGAGTTACAACTCACACATTACTGCAGTGTAGATGTTTCACAGTGGGAGAGATTAATTGTTAATTCTTTTAAAAAAATACTCCCTCAAGCAGTTGCTTGCCATAGAGATATGATAGGAACCTGTCAGTTTATATGCCATAGTAGAGGGTCTGAGAGGATAGCAGGACCTTATCTGAGGCTCAAACCCAGGTTCTTTTGAAGAGTTGCTAAGTGTGCTAATCACTCAGCCATTAGGTCTTTTAATTCTGTTTTGCATATATTTTTCTGTTCATTGGTCTGGTAATAATTTCCATGATTTCATTGTTCAGACAGATTTCATCACTTCAACAATATTCTCTGTTTGGTGTATTACCATTTGCTCTGCTGTAGCAATTGAAAATTTTTAGGTTGGGTGGTAATGATTTTTGTGTTTTTTAATTTGGGTAGTTTCCTACTTGTGTTGCTGTTCTTGCAAAGGGTGGTGATTTGCCTTTTTAGGTATTGTCCATTTTATGTTATTTCTTGCATATTTTATATGAAATTTTTGTTTTCCCAAAAGTATAGTGTTTCTTATCTTTGTTCTCATATTTCATTTGTATTTTGTAGGCAATAGCAATTTTTTTATCTCTATTTTTATTACATTTAACATGGGGTTGCAGGTACACTACATCAATATGTTTTATTATTTTATACATTGTATCAACAAAGCACAGTACATTTAGAATGTTTCAAGTAAATTTAGGTTTATCTGCTTTATATTTTTGTGCTGGAGTGGGCTGCATTGCTCAGTTTATTATCTTTTAGCCATTTTCTCAATATCATTGATTAATTTATATGCTTATCTTGCATTGTGCTGTGTCATAAATACCTTGGGTTTTGTGGAATTTTTTAATAGTTAATATTTTTTATTTTACACAAATTAAATTTTTATTGCTTGTTTTTTATGATTCAAGGGTTGTCTTGAATTATATGGAATATTAGTACAAAGGATTTATGGTAAATTTCGATATTCAATTTGCAATATCTTCTATATATCATTCTATCTCGTAAGGGTATTTTTCATTGCTTTTCATGTTCAGTACTAAAGTTTATGGTTAGGAGGAAATTGTTTTAGTTTGTGCTGGAAATTTTCTAAATTCGTGGTTTGGTGGTTATAAAAGATCAGTATGTCATCAATAAACCAACCTTAATAATTAAACTGATATAGTTAATTTTTGGGTTGTTTTACCTCTGAGCAGCACTTTTTTTACACACAATGGTTTAAGTGAGGTTGCAGAAGCAGTTGCCTTCATATTCTAAGCATTTTCAAACAATTTAATCTGTTTATTTTGGACTGCCTTGTATTTTGTTTGGGATTATTTTTGAATGCTTGATGTATTTCATATGTGTTTTTCTCATTTTGGGTCTCTGGGATTGGTTTTATAACCTCCTCAATGTTTGCGAGGATTTTGATCAACAGAGAGCATCAATAAATATAACACAGATGCAAAACCATATGGGCATTTGCTATGGGACCAAGAATTATATCCTTTAAAAACTGTATTGAAGGGTTTTCAAATGATATGTAGATAATTACATCATTATACTTTTATATTTTTCTACAGCAGTAATAGTAAAAACCTATGTACTAACTAGACTGGTCCTCTGCAAAAGCTGAAGTTGGTGAAATGCACTAATAACAAACATAGAATACTTTCAAAGTATTCTATGTTAGTTTTTAATATTTTAACATTAATAACAAAATCTATTAGTGATATTTCAAATTTAAACAATGTTTCTCTGAAATATTGGAGCAAATTTATATGTTAATGTAAAATATGCATTATAATTATTGATAAGCAAAGGAAACTAGTTGGAAACTGCCTTTTAGGGCAGCTGATCAATTAGTGTTAGTGACAGATTTATATATTGTTTAAAAATATTAAATAATTAATGACATAGGCTCGACGTATTTCAAATCAACTCATAATAAATAGGCACTTTAGTGTCGATTTTAAATTTTAGAGGAAAAATTGTCTTGAGCCGGGTGGGATACGAACCCACGACCTCCTGATAACATGTCAGGTGCTCTGGACTACCGGCTGCCGATCAAGATCTCTTCTAACAAGCGCTATGAACATTCCTTTACGTTTCATATGGGCGCTATTCTGGCAATATTTTTAGCCACAAGTGGCATTTATATTAGCCAATAGATAGAAGCATGTACGACAAGTATGCAGATAATAAATAATTAATGAAATAGGCTCGATGTATTTCAAATCAACTTATAATAAATAGACACTTTAGTGTCGATTTTAAATTTTAGAGGAAAAATTGTCTTGAGTCGGGTGGATTTGTATCCCACCCTGCTCAAGACATTTTTTCCTCTAAAATTTAAAATTTATGCTAAAGTGCCTATTTATTATGAGTTGGTTTAAAAATATATTTTAGTAACTTTCACTGATTGCATTAAACCTAGGCTTATTTTGTTCAAAGCAATAGTATTACTGTTTTGATGTGTATATTATTAAAAGGTGTTTTTATACAAAAAGTTCCATGTTTTAAAGGATTGCAAATATTTTTATTAATGCCATAACTTTTAAATTGAGAGATTTTTCTATCAGGAAATTTTTTGAGTAAAAGATATGGAGTAAGTTTTCATAATTGAGTTATGAGTTTTATAATTTGTAAGCAAAATATATGACAATTTGTGCTTCATAATGCAGTAGCTTCCAAATTTTAAAGGTCATGACCCCCTCTGAAATTAAACTGACAGCCTTCAGATCCTCCCCTCCATTTGTATTTGCTAATATTAATGCAACCCTTAAATCTCTGATGGGTGGGCCCTTTATAAATGACTTCAAGAAATATTTATTAGTTTCATCTATTTTAGCTGTACAGCAGATCAAATTGTAATTTTAAGTTAGCAGAAGAATTTACATAGCTAAACTCATATCCCACTTGAATGACTATTACCATGTTCAAATCAAAGATTATATTCTAAGTAACTATTGTATAAACATTCTCCTTGAAAAATTCTGTAATAATACAGTAACTATTACACTGCTAAAACAAGTTAAAGTTGATGACATGGTAAAAGTACATTGATATAAAGATGTCCTCAGATGTAGTGAGTCAATTTGCTTATATTGGTGAATGCTACACCAGGCTGTTCATGAATATATTTCCATTATTGCTTGTGTCAAACTGCCCAGGATAATTTGAGGGTTCAGGCACAGTATATTGGCATATGAGATCAAGTTGTTATTGGGTTGTTTTACCTCTGAGTGGTACTTTCTTTTCCAGGGTGCAGAGAAGGTTGGGGAAGGGAACCCACTGTTTTTAAGAGACAATTGGAAGCCTCCTATCAAGGACATCCAGCATGTTCTTTAGCATGCACAGGGTGCATGCTAAAGACTCCTGCACATGGGGCCATGGCTTAACATCCCATTTGACCAATTACACCCCTTCTGTAAGATCTAAGGATAGATGAGTCTAGTGATAAATGGGGTCTCATGTACCATGCTTGGACCATTAAACAATACATAGCCCCAGTTGTTTGTCACATGTAACGATAGTAACATACTGCATGAATAGTTTAACCTATAACACTTGCCCAGTCAGTGGAAAACTTCTCATGACCAGACACCATGGAATCAGCAAAAGTAGAGACTGCACCTGAGGGAGAGGATAGTCAAGGCACTGATTATGCTTTTAAAAATTTTAACAGTGTAATTGATTGTGTAATTACTCTAAAAATTAGTAATGACCATTTTTAGATAATGTAAAATGCATTGAATAGTAAATAACTACTGGAATGGTCAATAATTTCTCCTTTTCTGTATTATTTTTAATTTAAATGAAGTAGAAATTGTTTATAATGTTATTGAATGAGCCAGTTTTTGAAGTGAATTTTAAGGGTAGACTCCTATTAGTTTAATAGTGTGTAATTATACTGAACATTAATGATTTTATTTTTTTTTTCCAGTTGAATGTTATAATTTAGTGCAAATAAAATAGTATGAATCACTCAAAAAAAAAGGAGAAATGCAATATAGTAAACATAAAATATTATGAATAGGATGCATTATTTTATGTACGTTCATTTGTGATAGGATAATTTTGGAAATATGGTATTTCCCAAAAAACACATTTTTGTTTTTAATTATGGTAGTACTTAAATATTTTAATTTTTTTGTTTGTGATTTTGATATGTTACATTCCACTTATACTTATTAGTTTTTTTCTATTTAAATATAATTTTTAAACAAATGTAAATGGTTGAAGTCTTTTTTAAAATTGTTAGAATGTTTTACATATGTTTTCAAAAATTATGATAATTAGTAGCTTTTTAAAATGCATTGCTTTAGAAATGTTTGTTTACTATATGTGTTAAAACGTTTAAAAATTAAAAAAGTAGTTAAATTTTTAAAAGTAGTAATAATATGAATATTAAAAGAATTTATCGCAATTTGGGCCAAAAGTCAGAGATTATGTAAATTTCGCATTCTTAGAGTAGAGTACAATATAATAAATATAAACTTAAGGATAAATAAAACTTATCTGTTCAGTATATTCTTAAAATTATAATTGAAAAAATCCTTATCTACTTTTACTGCTAAGACCAACAAATAAATTACATTAATTATTTTTATGGAACTTTTGGAAAATTTGAAAAGTTTACATTTTTAGGTGATAGTACCAAATTAATTTTTGTGTGTGTCTGGGTTGGGAGCAGCAATTTTTTTTTTCACACTAAGGATCCCAAGGACTCAATAAAGATTGGGGGAAGGAGACCCACTGAACAGCTGTTAGGAAACAGATGGTAGTCTCCCATCAAGGCCAACCAGAGTGTTCTTTAACATGCACATGTTATAGCTCTCCCACACAGAGGGCCATGGTTTTATATCCCATCCAATGGATGATGGATGGATGGCCTGGATGGGAGACTACCATCAGTCTCCCAACAGCTGTTCCAGTGGGTCCCCTCCCCCCAACCTTCTCTGAGCCTTCGGGGTCCATGTGACCTGGCCGTTTAGCCCATGGTGTGCAAAAAAGTGCCGCTCAGAGGTAAAACAACCCAACCTACTATTGAGCACAGCATAAAATTTATTTTTTATATCTGCATTATAATTAAATTGTGATATTTAGTCTCTCAAACAGAAAAATAGCTATTCTATTCCCTTGTTTTTTGCTGCCCTGACATTTCTGAAGAAGTGCAATCAATCAATAGACCTGACACAAATTTGAAAACTTGTTAGAGCAGCTGATTCAAAGTTCAGAATTTGTTAAATTATTAGAGCAGCTGATGTGATGTTCTGATACAGTTCAAAACCCATTAGAGCAAGCGATCCTAACCTTTTCACATCAGACCATTAGTCAGTAAAGAATAACTTCAGATTACCTGTAAATCATGTTACAGATAAACTAAAAATATAAGCATTATTAGTTTATCCTAATTATAAGTATTACAGTTATATTTATTTATGGTCCTAACTATAAGTATAGTTTGAATCTTAAATTTTAATTGCAGGTCCTATATTGTTAAAAGATTTATGATTACCTTGGCTAATAAATACAGGGTGGACCAAAAAAGTGCCCAATATCAAAATTTAATTAAAAAAATTAATTAACTGTGATATGAATTGTCAAGAGTTGTGTTTTATCTATTGAAGTATTTTTTCACAAGTGTCAAAAGTTGAAGATAAATGTTTCAGCTTCCATTCATTCTTTAAATATTAAACGAATATTGTGAGAAATATATTTAGAGAGATTTGAGTGACATCTGCAATTTTTCACCAATAACAGTTTTTGCGTAAAAGGTTTATTTTCAATGTTAGGGAGCTTTGAAAGTGGCTTTCCTTTCACATAACATTTAAGTGTCGAGACATTTTTTTTCCCATCATAGTTAAATCCTTTTGGCACTGAGCCCACACCAGACTTATCTTTGAGGAATGCAATAGCATCTCCACAAATTCTTCAGGTTTAGCAGATCCTTAAAAATGGATGTTTTGCACATTCATTAATTCACTAAGATCAATGTGGCTATCATCACCAAAATTTATATCTTCCATCCTTATTTCACTTCAGAGTAACATGTTTATCCATTGCTTATTCTTTTTGGTATCAAAGCATTTGAAGTTAAACAGTTCATGCAAGTAATTATTATAGACATATCATTTCTACTTTTTAATATTTAAATGAAATTTTAGTGAATAGTATATAATATTTTAATTTGCTGTAGTGATATGGAAAACATGTTTACATCAAGTGACTCAACTTGATATATGCATTGTGAGATGGTGCAGTTGGTAATGTGCCAGGCTCAAACCAAAATGGCTCAAGTATGAATATTAATATTTTCTATATTCTCCTATATCCTGCTTTCTATGAGAAAGGGGCATCACTGGGCATCACTGGCATCACTTATATGTGTAAGAGATCATGTGTATTGAAAAAAACACGCTTGACAGCTTAGGCAGGAAGTTTTATCCTTGGAGTACCTGTGACCTGGCTAATTAGCGTATTGCACAGCAAAAATTTTAACTCAGGCAAAGAATCCAACACTGTATTGTAGTGTTATCATCTGTAAAATGATTATCACACACACGGCGTAATTTATGCTGTTGTGCCAAGTTGTATGATAATTTAAATAAGGAAAAAAACCTTTTTCAAAATCATGAATACTTTAAAGATTTGATGAAGAAAGAATTAGCAACAGAAAGAAGAGTAAAATGCAAACACCACTACAGGTGCTTACAGCACTAAGGTGTCATTGCACTAAGGTTTGTACTCTTCTCCCTTTCACTACCATACTGACACTGCAGGTAGGAGGTAGTGAAGAGGAAGTATAAGCTGAGTTAATTGTTCATTTAAGTACGGTAATGAAAGGGTTAAAGACCCTTCACTTCTGCTTGGCTTCCCAACCTGTACAAAAACATATGGATGTTTTAGAATTGAGCAGATAATATTTTGAAAATGGTATGAATATTTATTAGAATCTATTGAACTCTGCGACTTGCTATAATATATGTGGGAAATTGGCAATCATTGTTTATGTGCTAGTGTATTTTGTGATATCTTTCCTTAAAAATATTTCTGAAGAAGCATAAATGTATTAAAATAATTGTTGGAGTTTAAATAATGTACCATTTTGCAAAATATTCATTAAAATTAAAATAACATTTGAAATGTATTTTTTTTTTATTAGTTTAAAGGATTTTTTGCTTCTGAGCTGCCCACAAAAGTTTACACCAATACTTATTGGAATCACCACTATCTTAGAATGAAACCACAATTAAATAAAGCACAAATTTTAAAATTATTGTGCCTCTATGTTATCTGACTTTTAGCCCTCTTTTATGCATGATTAAAAGGACAATGATCTGAAATTATTTGCTCGTGTTTTAAAGTATTCTTGTAAACTGTAGTACTTATCATATGTGTGAAAAGTGCTCAGTAGCTGTAATAATAATATATTTATTACTACAGGACTGTCTTAGATTAGCAATTGTTCAACCTAAGCTTAGACACTTATATTTCACTTGTTTGTACTTATTAAATTAATATAAATCATAAATGGAATATAAGTACCTTAAAGTTTGAAGTTTTAGTTAAACAATAAGAAGTTATTTTTATTCTGTACAAATCTTTGTATTGCAAATAATTTAAATAATGTATCAAGCAAGCAGCTGCTTGAGGGGGTATTTATTTTTTTTATTATTATCAAGTACTTGTATATAAAAGGTTGTGATGATCAGAGCTTATAATAGGTGACTAAATGTTATTGTTGAAATTTTAAAGAATTTTCAGAAAAGTCCTTTAACTTACTGAAGTTCTGATTAGGGTTTTATACTTTGTTAATTGTTTAACAGTTTTTGTTACTCAAGATGTAGCTGTTTTGCTGATATTTTGGCAATGCATTAATTTGATTTTGATCTTTTTTCTGGATTTTATTTAAAATTTGATGCTCTATTTTAACTTGAATATCAGATTGCTCTTTTTCTTCACTATGATTTTGTTTGCATTGTCTAACATTATACACCTGCACTTAATTGTGAAAATAAATGTTTGGATAGTTTGTTCTGCATTTTTGCTTCTTAATTTTCTGTGTTTTCTTTATTTTTTTATTTTTGTTTCTTTGAATTCATAGATGAATATTAACTACATTGGCCTACCAAATATTACAGAATTTCCACATTATATGGGGTGGGGGTGGCTCAGTCGGTAGCACGCCAGGCTCGTAATCTGTAGTTCCCAGGTTCGAGTCCCAGCTGGGTCAGTGTTGAGATTTATCTCCGCAAAATTCCCCGCCCTGCCCACGGTCAGTAGGGGACACCGATGGGCTTGGAAAGGCCGCCGTCCATCGGATGGGACATTAAGCCGTGGCCCCGTGTGTGGGAGAGCCATACCCTGTGCACGTTAAAGAACACGCTGGATGGCCTTGACGGGAGGCTACCATCTGTCTCCCAACAGCTGTTCCAGTGGGTCCCCTCCCCCAACCTTCTCTGAGCCTTCGGGCTTCATGTGACCTGGCCATTTAGCCCATGGTGTGCAAAAAAGTGCCGCTCAGAGGTAAAACAACCCAACGTTAAAGAACACGCTGGATGGCCTTGACGGGAGGCTACCATCTGTCTCCCAACAGCTGTTCCAGTGGGTCCCCTCCCCCAACCTTCTCTGAGCCTTCGGGGTTCATGTGACCTGGCCATTTAGCCCATGGTGTGCAAAAAAGAGCCGCTCAGAGGTAAAACAACCCAATCCACATTATATCAAGGGGATCTAACTTTGAAGCTGTATAGTTTCTAAAATATGTATTCAATGCAAAAATGTGACTGAAGATAAAGATCATTAATCACATCTACCTAAAGTTGTGAAAGTCTGAATATTTCACTACAGTAATGCATTATAAGAATTTACCTCAGAAATTAATTGCAACTTAACTAATGTGTATTGTTTGAAACCATTAATAAACTAAATATAGTTTAGAAGTTTGAATAATGATTATTTCAATATAGACAGTTGGGAATGATTTTTAAAATTATTGCAAAATATGCCAACCTTCATAACTCTTTAAATGTTGAACGAATATTGTTGAGAAATTTAAATAGACTTGATGTTTTTTAATTTCTCTTTAGTCACATTTTTCGATTTTAGAAGTTAGATCTTCGAAGTTATATTCCCATTGAACTAACATGGACATTCTTTAATATTTTGGTAGAGCAGTGCATAATTTTTGTCATTTCTTCCACATAAAATTGCAATTTGCAATATTAATTGACTTACTATTATTTACCTTATTTAACCTTTTGCTTACTAAAAATCGCTTACTTTGTATCACACTTACAAATCTGAACAGCTAATAATGAATGTAGTTTGTTGCATAATCTGCATTCATTATCTCTTAGCAGTTTCACTTAGTTATTTTCTCATGGATATTAAGTACATTAACATACACTTTTCGTAGTTATAAAAATATTGCAGCAATTTGTTTCCGCTCTGAGGAATAAGCAGTAATAGTAGTAGACTATTTAAATTGGGACTGAGTAAAAATAAAAAAAAAATTCCTCCAAGTAGCAGATTGTCACAGATGTTTGACAGGAACCTTCTAATATGTCATAGAAAAGTCCTGTGAGGAAAGCAAGACAACAAAAAAGAACCATCCATACTTTATCAAAGCTCAAACCCAGGTTCCTTTGATTAGTTCCAAGTGCACTAACCACTCGGCCATGGGGGCAGTTGTGAAAAAATTAAAACTTATATCAAAATAGTTTTAAAAAATTTAACCTCTCTTTTCTGATTTCGTGTGGAAGTTACATATGTTTTTTGCAATGTTTTCTTGACCACCATTGTTATCATTCAGAATATTGCTATAGGTTTTAACAGATTTGGAAGCCCTCCCCTATCCCAAAAATTCCCTAATACATGACCATCTGGTCTCAAATTTGGTACACAGATTTTTCGTGTGCCACTCTCATTACAAATTCAAGTCACTACCTATAACAATCTGATTTAGAGCCTTAAATCACTCCCCCATTTTTTATAGTTTATTGGTTGAAGTCTTCATTTGACACTTTTTGATTCCCACTGTAATTTTCCAAATATTTAACTGCCCAGTCCAAAAATTTTCCTAGCTCTGGCCACCCTATGTTGCATTAAAATTAGTCACGACCTATAATAAAACCTAAGTTCAAGTTAAAACAAATTCTATTTTACCACTTCAAAGACTCGTTCGATTTCAATGGGAAATTTGTTAGTACACACGAAGAATAGTCCTGCCTTTCATTTTTTATTTTTTTCAAAAAGAAGGTACTTCCCTATACAAAGGATGGAGATAACCTACATACTGTATTGGGTTGGTTCTGGTTTCTCATACAACATACAAACACACAAGGACATGCCCTGATGGGGCGGGGGTGGCTCAGTCGGTAGCGCTCCAGGCTCGTAATCTGTAGTTCCCAGGTTCGAGTCCCAGCTGGGTCAGCGTTGAGATTTATCTCCGCAAAATTCCCCGCCCTGCCCACGGTCAGTTGGGGACACCGGTGGGCTTGGAAAGGCCGCCGTCCGTCGGATG
Organism: Ryuthela nishihirai; assembly: GCA_038380435.1. Taxonomy (NCBI): domain Eukaryota; kingdom Metazoa; phylum Arthropoda; class Arachnida; order Araneae; family Heptathelidae; genus Ryuthela; species Ryuthela nishihirai. Next base: position 94,366 of record JAWZYU010000500.1, read on the forward strand.
GGACGTTAAGCCGTGGCCCCGTGTGCGGGAGAGCCATACCCTGTGCACGTTAAAGAACACGCTGGATGGCCTTGATGGGAGGCTACCATCTGTCTCCCAACAGCTGTTCCAGTGGGTCCCCTCCCCCAACCTTCTATGAGCCTTCGGGGTCCTTGTGACCTGGCCATTTAGCCCATGATGTGCAAAAAAGTGCCGCTCAGAGGTAAAACAACCCAACCCAAAGGCCCCTGATATGACCAAAATTTCGCATTTTGATCACGAATAGGTCGTTTACAATATTTGTTTCATGTTGCATTTCCAAAATGTGGAATTTAAAACTATTGGAAGATTCCGAAAATGTGAAACCTAATGTTTCGATAGTATCTAAAGCAACAGTATGACACGAAACGAGGTAACTGTTTAAGCATTTTCATCCGTTATTATTAATTACTGTGTCCAAGGAGAGCTTTTCGTGATATTTTGTCACATTTGTTGGAAAGTTGATATTTTTCTTTAATTGTATACCAATATAAGCTGAGAATTATATCGGTATCGGATCTGTGATTCTAGTTCCTCTAAATCCCCCACCCTATTCTTGGTCAGAAAAGGGACACCACAGTCCATTGGATGGTTAGTTAGATCTTGGCCTCTTGTGCAGGAAAAGCCGTATGCTTATTAAAGAACAGCTGGATGGCCCCAACCGGTGGTGTCTGCCTCCTTAACAGCTGTCCAGAGCGTCCCCTTCCCCCAACCTCTGAGCACCTTAAGGTTCTGTGACCTAACTATTTAGTCTATTGTGTGAAAAAGAGTGCCACTCGGAGGTAAGACACAAAATTTTAGCTCTGTTTTTATTACCAGTTTCTTTTCTGTTAATATAATGCAACATTGTGCTTTTAGAACATAACGGCCACATTCTCCCTCCCAGCTTCAGGTTTTGATATAGTCCTCCTGGTACACGTGTGACGATTGCATGCAAAAATCTCCCGACATTCTGTGAATTGTTTCGAACCCTAAAGTGAATGCCGTCCTGACATATCACTCTACCACAGTGGTGGTAGTGGAGATTGGCTATGGGAGTCTAAATATACACGCCATCTCCATCTACTGTCCACCGAGTCGGAACGTCGAGAACTCTGGCTGAGCTGCAAAATGTCCTAGCTCAGGTCAAATATAAGAACTTGGTGGTGGGAGATGATTTCAATGCAACGCACTCCCCATGGGGTTCAAACAGACAAGATGTCATAGGTGATATGATTCTGGATTCTATCAATTCTGCTGATTTGATACTTTTAAATGATTTGGATACTCCAGCTATTTTTCATGGCCCCAGAGGGCGGGGGTGGCTCAGTCGGTAGCGTGCCAGGCTCATAATCTGTAGTTCCCAGGTTCGAGTCCCAGCTGGGTCAGCGTTGAGATTTATCTCCGCAAAATTCCCCGCCCTTCCCACGGTCAGTAGGGGACACCGATGGGCTTGGAAAGGCTGCCGTCCGTCGGATGGGACGTTAAGCCGTGGCCCCGTGTGCGGGAGAGCCATACCCTGTGCACGTTAAAGAATACGCTGGATGGCCTTGACGGGAGGCTACCATCTGTCTCCCAACAACTATTCCAGTGGGTCCCTTCCCCCAACCTTCTCTGAGCCTTCGGGGTCCATATGACCTGGCCATTTAGCCCATGATGTGCAAAAAAGTGCCGCTCAGGGGTAAACAACCCAACCCAGAGGCCAGAGCTGGATTGACTTGACCCTGGCTACGCCACAGACGATACCACTGATCCAGGAGTGGAGCGATAGTGACAAGGTCACTAACAGCGACCACAGTTACTTAATGTTCCTTATGGGAGGCAAAACACCACCCCCACATTACACCAAAAGGTTTGCAATTAGCAAACCCCCAGACTGGTGCAAGCTCGTGTACTGTGTTGCACCGGACTTGGCTAAGACTTGCCAGCAAATCTCCAGCATTGGTGATTGTGACTCTCTGAATAACATCGTTAGAGAAATAACCGAGTGTATAAGCTCTAGTTGTGAGAAAACCTGGTTCAAGGGGGAAACTCAAAAGGTAGAAAGTCTATACCCTGGTGGACACCAGAGCTCTGTATCAAAAGAAAAGTGGGCCCGAGCTCTAAGAAAAAGCTGCCAAAAGTACCACAATGGGGAAAGAAGTTCCAGAGAAGAGAGAGATAGGCGGAGTACAAGCTCGCCATCCGCCAAGCCCAGTTAGCCTCTTGGCAAAAGTTTTGTAGTGAAGTTACTGCACAGAACCCTTTTACTCTGCAGTATAAGCTGGCAACAGGGAAGGACATAAGACCCCTAGATATCGAGTATGTTCGCAAAGAAGATGGGTCCAAGACCACCTCTTTTGACGAAACTATTCAGGTATTACTTGAGGGATTATTCCCAGAGGACGATAGGAGCTCTGATGATGCCCAACATTGTTTCCGAAGGGATTATAGCAGGGTTCCACCAGACATATAAGATGACGTTCCGTTCACGGAAGAGGAGGTGGGAGAGGTGATTAATGCTATGGCCAGAGGTAAAGTCCTTGGCCATATCTGACAGTAGAGATAATGATGCAGTTGTTTAAAGAACACAAAGATCTGTTCACTCAGCTCTATAACAACTGTCTTAAACTGGGAAACTTCCCACAGGCCTGGAAACAGGCTAACCTAGTCGTTTTTAACCAGGCGGGTAGAGATCCGGCAAACGTAAGATCCTACAGATCAATATGTCTGCTGCCGGTGATGTGAGCAGATTCTGGACAAACGCTCACAAATAGGTTATATTACCACTGTAGCAAGAACAACTTCCTGAACCACAGGCAATTCGGGTTCAGGACAGACCAGTCTATCAAATAGGTGGTGGACATTGTTAAGGTGAACAGGGATAACAACTTGCACACCTCTCTCATCGCCTTGGATGTGACAGACGCATTTGATAATGTCTGGTGGCCTGCAATCTTAGGCGGGCTGAAAGATTGTTCTTGTTCTAGGAACATCTTTCTGGCATCCAGTTATCTCAGTGAGAGAGTGGTCACCTACTCCCATGCCAGTGGGGCAATCTCAAGGAACTTGGACAGTGGCTGCCCACAAAGTTCGTGCACTGGCCCGTTTCGCCGGAACTTAGTTGCAGACACGGCTCTCGAGTTGACCCTACTCGAGGGTGTCTGGCTCCAGGCTTATGCAGACGACATGCTGCTTGTCATATCGTCCTCCTCCAAAGCGAGAATGGAGATCGCCGGCAATGCAGCATTGTCGGTTCTCGATGGATGGAGTCTATTCTACAAGCTTGGGTTCAGCTGTGCAAAGACTACATGAATGCCAGTTACTAAGAGGGTGTCCTCAATAAGAGGTACCCGATCTTTAAATTAATAAAATACACCAAAGTTATGTGCAAACTGGGGCGTATGGATCACATCTTATGGGGACTCTGAGGGGAGGTCCTCAAAGAAATTTATTTAAGGGGAGCAGAGAGGATCCTGACTTATGGAGCGGGTGTATGGTGGTGCCTGATGGACCACTCTATCATGTGCGGAAAGCTGCTCACAGCCCAGAAGTCCTGGTGATAGCAGGGATCCCACCTCTGTATTTAACGGTTGGTAAAGAAGCAACCATATTTATAGTTCTGCAGGCTAGGGAAAAGGCAACATTCCTCGGAGTCGAGTATGACCTTGAGGTTTATGAGGCTCAGACCGCTAAGTGGGATACTCATCCCCCTAAGAGATTGCATGTGTCATGGTCTATGGAGTTACCATCAGGTCCAGTAGTTGAAATCTATACAGACGGTTCCAAGAACGAGGATGGTGTGGGCTTAGCCTACACTGTCTACAGTCAAGGAGCCAAAGTGTATGATTTTAAGAGGAAGGTCTCTGTAAATGGCTCAGCCTCCCAAGCAGATCTGCTTGCCATCGGAGAGGTCCTAATTTGGGCCCTCAATGATGGCAGTCATAACAATGACATCCAGCTATATACCAACAGCTGGGCAGCTCTGCAAGCGCTTAAAGATGCTAACAGGCATCATACAGTAAACTAAGTCAAGCGCCTCCTAGGTACCAAGAACATGCCCAGGATCTCCTGCTGGATCAAGGCACACGTAGGTCATGAAGGGAACGAGCAAGCAGACCAAGTAGCCCACTCAGCAGGTACTAACACCCAACCTAAGATAGTGGTAAAGACTTCAAAAAATACCCTGAAGTTTATCTTAAGTCAAAAAGTAATGGACGAGTGGCAAAGGCTCTGGGATACGACCGAGAATGGTCTTCAAACGAAGACATTCTTACAAAGGGTCGGTCTACCCTTGATGTCCTCGGACCACTACCTCACGCAGGTACTGACAGGACATGGGAGCTCCCCAGTGTATCTGGGACGTTTTAAGATAGCTGCCCACAGTAACTGCGACTGTGGGGCTCCAGACACGGATGTTGGGCACTACATCATCCGGTGCGCAATTACGGAAGGGTTTGCTAACGAACTCAGAAGATCCCATGCGATCAATGAGGTAGCAGGCGAGGCACAGTGTCCATCGGGAGCGCACGAGTCAGGACGCACCTGAGGGACTTGGGCTGGTTCGTCTGCCGGCTCCGGGACTCACTCCTTTGAGACCACAGCTGCTTTCGCTCTTCTACTTATCTTTCATATCTTCTAGCCAAGGCACCAGGCTCGTAATCTGTGGTTCTCAGGTTCGAGTCCCAGCTGGGTCAGCGTTAAGATTTATCTCCGCAAAATTCCCCGCCTTGCCCAAGGTCAGTAGGGGACACCGATGAGCTTGGAAAGGCCGCTGTCCGTCGGATGGGACGTTAAGCTGTGGCTCTGTGTGTGGGAGAGAGTCATACCCTGTGCACGTTAAACACGCTGGACGGCCTTGCTGGGAGGCTACCATCTGTCTCCCAACAGCTGTGCCAGTGGGTCCCCTCCCCCAACCTTCTCTGAGCTTTCGGGGTCCTTGTGACCTGGCCATTAAGCCCATGGTGTGCAAAAAAGTGCCGCTCAGTGGTAAAACAACCCAAATTCTAGCCAGGCTGCACTCTGCAGTCCCTTTAACACCACCCATACTCCAACTCCCTACTGGTCTCTCTAGAGACAAACCTTTATCTTCTACTTCCAGGCTTCTCATGCCACTTGTGTAGTGTCAAACGACGGAATACGAGTTTTTCCCCATGGGGGGCGGGTCCTTCTGGACCCGCCCCGTACGTCAATTATTGAGAGGTGTAGATGCAAATATGGAGCACCCCATCTTCCTAGCACCGACTATCTGCCATGTCGACTCGCTCAGGTCGCCGTGTTTACCCATAACAATCGCATTACCCATAACAGTCGCATGTATGCTATATAATAGGTAAGAATGAAGATGTTCCTAAAGTAGAATATCTGACCCATTTATAGCCTGCAAGGGGTTTCGGCTGGCTGTATAAATGTGGTGGGTAAGGCAGATGTGTGGATGGGTGTAATGTGTATAATAAACTGTGCCTTCAGTGTATATTTTGAACTGAATATCCTAAGAGTTTCTCAAACTGTGGGTTGGGGGCATCTTAGAGGGGGAGTTGCAGCTGTATACGATCAAATGTCTAAAGTAGTGGTTTTCAACCTTTTATGCTTCACGTACCCCCTGGAAATGTGTATGTAGCTGTCGTACCCCTTGTATAGATAGATAAAACTATAGTTATAGTATAACAATGGGAATAAGATATATATATATATAACATATATCTAGCGACTTTTGAGCTTTCACGGCACACCACTTGGGGGTACGGGGTAAATTTTTTGGGGTGCGCCGTGAGAGATCAAAAGTCGCTAGATCTAGTAACAAAGTGTTTTATTTTATTCTCATTGATATACTATAACTATTGTTTTATCTATCTATACAAGGGATACGCAAGTTACATACACATTTCCAGGGGGTACGTGAAGCATAAAAGGTTGAGAACCACTGCCCTACTCTAAAGTATAAAATACTTCGTTCATTTAAAAATGAAGGTTAAAGTTAAATACGTTATAAACACTCGCTGCGCTAACTAAATCACAAGGCACAAGTATTTTTTCGCCCCCGTTTTACGGCTCTCTTACGGGAGAGTGAAAGTAACATCTATACTGCATGTCATGAAAATGGTAGCCTCAAGCTCACCTCTTCTCACTCTGTAGTGTTACCAGCTAACTAATCCACGTACACCATCCGTTCTTCAATAGGCTTACTAAAGGCACCTCAGTTTATCAGAACTTCCTATTGCTGTACCCTATATTGCAGTCTGGAGCATTCTTTGTGAGAATATTCTTATCTCGATTCATGTTGCTTTTGACAATGATAAAGGGATGTACCGACAAAATCTGTCAATGGTATGGGGAGGGGGGTCGTACTGGAAAATGTTTGAGAACCCCTGGCTTGGCGTTCTGCCACCATAGCAACTTTCCAACTCAGTGCCTACTTCAGTTTTGTGGGTACTGTGTGGAAAGTTACTACGGGAGCCCTATTTTGATTAGTAAAAACCAGAACGTTTCAATAAATATCCTGATTTCTGAAACCAGGACTTTTATCTCTCTCATGATGGAGAGTTATGACTTTTTCTGGTGGTATGGTTAATTCGAAGCTTCACATGCAGTGCTTGAGGCAAAGTTCTTAGTTTGCTGAGAACTACCTAAGGTGTCAATGTGCACTGACTATTTGGCGCTAAGTGCAAACCGCATTTTTCCAAAAAGAAAAGGTATACATAAGTTATTAAAAATGCGCAAATGCAAACTAATCCAATCGTTAATGAAATCTTCATTAACTCTTAAGATATTCAGCTCGTTAATGAAATCTTCATAAATTGAATAGGAGAGCCAACTACCTATCGTCGCAAAAAACGCAGTCATTTAGACTTCCTGATTTGTTTTGGTGCACGTGGACTGTTCACAATTTTTCATCTCACCTGAATTTTATCAAATCACTTCGAATTTTGCCAACTCTCCTAGATTTTGTCAAGAGTTCCCAATTTTGCCAACTATCCTTAATTTCACAAAACCAATCCCAATTTTCACAACTCACCTGTATTTTAAAAGGTGGCTTCGAATTTTGCTAATTAGCCATAATTTTACAGAAAAAATCCCAATTTTTACATCTCATCTAAATTTTACCAAGTCACTTCGAATTTTGCCAACTCCCCAAGATTTTGCCAACTATCCTTAATTTTACAAAATCAATCCCAATTTTCACAACTCTCATATATTTTACCTAGTGGATTCGAATTTTGCCAACTGCCCTAGATTTTGGTAAGTTGCCTCGAGTTTGCCAACTCGCCATAATTTTACAGAAAAAAATTCCAATTTTTACATCTCATATGAATTTTTCAGTCATTCCGAACTTTGCCAACTTCCCTAGATTTTGCCAAGTTGCCTTCATTTTGCCAACTCACCATAATTTTAGAGAAAAAAAATCCCAATTTTTACATCTTACCTGAATTTTGCTGTCACTCCCAATTTTGCCAACTCTCTAAGATTTTTGCCTAGTTGTCCTGATTTTGCCAACTCTCTAAGATTTTTGCCTAGTTGTCCTGATTTTGCCAACTCTCTAAGATTTTTGCCTAGTTGTCCTGATTTTGCCAACTCTCTAAGATTTTTGCCTAGTTGTCCTGATTTTGCCAACTCTCTAAGATTTTTGCCTAGTTGTCCTGATTTTGCCAACTCTCTAAGATTTTTGCCTAGTTGTCCTGATTTTGCCAACTCTCTAAGATTTTTGCCTAGTTGTCCTGATTTTGCCAACTCTCTAAGATTTTTGCCTAGTTGTCCCGATTTTGCCAATTCATCTGTATTTTACTAAGTGACTTTGAATTTTGACAAGTTTTCCCGATTTTGCCAACTCGCCATAATTTTAGAGAAAAAAAATCCCTATTTTTACATCTCACCTGAATTTTTCCAACTACCTAAGATTTTGTCAAGTTGTCCTGATTTTGCTAACTCTCCAAAAATTTGCCAAGTTGTCCCGATTTTGCCAACTCCCCAAAATTTTGCCAAGTTGCCTCGATTTTGCCAACTCACCAGAATTTTACAAAGTGGCTTGGAATTTTGCCACGTTGCCTCGATTTTGACAACTACCATAGATTTTCCTAATTCCCTTTAATTTTACAAAAAAAAATCTAAATTTTCACAACTCACCTAGATTTTACAAAGTCGCTTCGAATTTTGCCAACTCCGATTTACTCTGGGGGAGAGCCTCCCCCCCCCATTCCACCCCTATAGCTACGCCTCTGTTTGTCATAAGATACAAAAAGCGCGCCATCCAGGCGGCTGCCAAACACAACTTCTAAAACTAAAATTTAATATTTGTGGACCCCAGAAAAATTTTCCAATAATTAATTTTCTCTAGGTGGAGGGGCGGGGGTGGCTCAGTCGGTAGCGCGCCAGGCTCGTAATCTGCAGTTCCCAGGTTCGAGTCCCAGCTGGGTCAGCGTTGAGATTTATCTCCGCAAAATTCCGCGCCCTGCCCACTGTCAGTAGGGGACACCGATAGGATTGGAAAGGCCGCCGACCGTCGGATGGGACGTTAAGCCGTGGCCCCGTGTGCGGGATAGCCATACCCTGTGCACGTTAAAGAGCATGCTGGATGGCCTTGACGGGAGGCTACCATCTGTCTCCCAACAGCTGTTCCAGTGGGTCCCCTCCCCCAACCTTCTCTGAGCCTTTGGAGTCCATGTGACCTGGCCATTTAGCCCATGGTGTGCAAAAAAGTGCCGCTCAGAGGTAAAACAACCCAACCTTCTCATTGAACAAATCCCTTCCATTACGTTTCAAGAGCCAAATCACTGATAATAGTAGTTGGGTTTGGTTGTTTTACCTCTGAGCGGCACTTTTTTGCACACCATGGGCTAAATGGCCAGGTCACATGGACTCCGAAGGCTCACAGAAGGTTGGGGGAGGGGACCCACTGGAACAGCTGTTGGGAGACAGATGGTAGCCTCCCGTCAAGGCCATCCAGCGTGTTCTTTAACGTGCACAGGGTATGTTTCTCCCGCACACGGGGCCACGGCTTAACATTCCATCCGACGGACGGCGGTCTTTCCAAGCCCATCGGTCTCCCCTACTGACCGTGGGCAGGGCGGGGAAATTTTGCGGAGATAAATCTCAACGCAGACCCAGCTGGGACTCGAACCTGGGAACTACACGTTACGAGCCTGGCGCGCTACCGACTGAGCCACCCCGCCCCAGATAATAGTAGTAGTGCTTTGCATCATGTCATTTTGTGTAGAAAAGTAACATCAGCTTTGTCACCCAAAAAATCCCCACAAAGCAAAAGAAAGTGAAATAATATTCTGAGATATTTACAGCAACATCATTAACAGTAGTTTTAATGGAAGTAAAGAAAAAGTTAAAAAGTTTATCAAAGCAATTTTTTCAGTTTTAATTATTGTGCATTATGAAACTATAAATTCTATCACACATCTGTGTACAGGGGAGGAGGTAACTCAGTCGGTAGTTATCGTCGGTAGTCGACACCAGGCTCAAATCTGCAGTTCCCAGGCTTGAGTCCCATCTTGGGCACCGTTAAGATTCAGTCTTTCGACTGAGATTTAAAGATGTAGTTCCATACGTCGGAGAGCTATGCTGTGCACACTTTAAGGAACATGCTGGGTGGACTTGATGTGAGAATACCATCTGTCTCCTAATAGCTAGCTGTCCAGTGGGTCCCTTTAGGGTCCTTGTGATCTGATTGCAAAAAGGTGCTGCTCAGAGGTAACCCAACACATCTATATACACTGATCTTCAAAAGTTATCCCCGCCCTGCCCACGGTCAGTAGGGGACACCTATGGGCTTGGAAAGGCCGCCTTCCGTCGGATGGGACGTTAAGCCGTGGCTCCGTGCGCGGGAGAGTAATACCCTGTACACGTTAAAGAACACGCTAGATGGCCTTGACGGGAGGCTACCATCTGTCTTCCAACAGCTATTCCAGTGGGTCCCCTCCCCCCAACCTTCGGGGCCCTTGTGACCTGGCCATTTAGCCCATGGTGGGCAAAAAAGTGCAGCTCAGAGGTAAAAGAACCCAACCCAACCTTCAAAAGTTAGGTCAAGGTTTGATAAAATGCGCATATCTCGAAATATATTTCGACAAATATAATCAATGCCAGAAGTTAGGTTGGGTTGTTTTACCTCTGATCGGCACTTTTCGACACAGTGGGTTAAATGACTAGGTCATAAGGATCCCAAGGGATGAGAGGTGATTAGAGAAGGCGACTTACTGGACATCTGTTAGTATACAGATGGAAGTCTCCTGTCAAGGCCATTCACCGTGTTCTCCAGCACAAGAAGTCAAGACTTAATGACCCATCATACTGACGACAACCATTTCCAAGTCCCTTTCTGACAAGGGCAGTATGGGGTTAGTGGAAATAATTTCAATGCAGGCAATGTTGGGAATCGAATCTGGTAGTTGCAGATTATGAGTCTGTCTGCTACAGACTAAAGGAGGTTGATATTTTAATGCTTATCTATAGTATGCTCTCCAAATCATATGCCTAGGCTTGATATAGAACTTTTTATGACTCTTGAATTGGGAAATAGGGTTGGGTTGTTTTACCTCTGAGCGGCACTTTTTTGCACACCATGGGCTAAATGGCCAGGTCACATGGACCCCGAAGACTCAGAGAAGGTTGGGGGAGGGGACCCACTGGAACAGCTGTTGGGAGACAGATGGTAGCCTCCCGTCAAGGCCATCCAGTGTGTTCTTCAACGTTGGGTTGTTTTAGCTCTGAGCGGCACTTTTTTGCACACCATGGGCTAAATGGCCAGGTCACATGGACCCCGAAGGCTCACAGAAGGTTGGGGGAGGGGACCCACTAGAACAGCTGTTGGGAGACAGATGGTAGCCTCCCGTCAAGGCCATCCAGCGTGTTCTTTAACGTGCACAGGGTATGGCTCTCCCGCACACGGGGCCACGGCTTAACGTCCCATCAGACGGACGGCGGCCTTTCCAAGCCCATCGGTGTCCCCTACTGACCGTGGGCAGGGCGGGGAGTTTTGCGGAGATAAATCTCAACGCTGACTCAGCTGGGACTCGAACCTGGGAACTACAGATTACGAGCCTGGCGCGCTACCGACTGAGCCACCCCCGCCCCGGGAAATAGGGCCGGCCCAAAAGTATAATATTCCACGTTGTCACTTTGAGTGGCATGATAGTAATTGGATGGGCTTGCTCCAATTTCAACTCAAAACCAAAGTGGGAAGTGCTAAGGTCTTTGCATAACCTTACGAGCTTAGTATTTTGAAACTTGTTATTAATGATTTAAGTGGCATTTTATTTCAAATGTGGAGGCTGAAATATATATTCAGTTAGAAACCACAAAAATAATAAGATCTTTTAAGATGACAAAGTGGCACAATCTCTTGAAGGTGCAAAAAATAAAACCAGTTGCAACGGCAATAAAAATTAAATTCACTTCAGGTGGCAAAAAATATATTTTGGGGAGCAGCAAAAATGAAGTTACTTGGAACGTAACAGATGAATTTAGGACTGCAAATGTCTTGGGTTGGGACTGTTAGGAAGATATAAAGGAACAAACTTTTACATTCTTTCTCCTTTTTACTGAGGGTTGTGTTGGGTTGTTTTACCTCTGAGCGGCACTTTTTTGCACACCATGGGCTAAATGGCCAGGTCACATGGACCCCGAAGACTCAGAGAAGGTTGGGGGAGGGGACCCACTGGAACAGCTGTTGGGAGATAGATGGTAGTTTCCCGTCAAAGCCACCAGCGTGTTCTTTAACGTGCACAGGGTATGGCTCTCCCGCATACGGGGCCACGGCTTAACGTCCCATCCGACGGACGGCGGCCTTTCCAAGCCCATCGGTGTCCCCTACTGACCGTGGGCAGGGCGGGGAATTTTGCGGAGATAAATCTCAACGCTGACTCAGCTGGGACTCGAACCTGGGAACTACAGATTACGAGCCTGGCGCGCTACCGACTGAGCCACCCCCGCCCCTTTTTCACTGAGGTGAAGGCAAAGTCAATTAATGTTTTTATGACCTATGACTGGCTTCTGCCAAATTTTAAGAATCCATTTGGCATAGAACGCATTAAGCTTTGACGCATATGTTGGGGAGATAGGGTGCAGTGATGATTTTGCAAATCCATCCACACAGAACGAAAAATCGGCAAATAATGGGAGAAAAAAATAGGAAAGTAAAAACAAAGCACATATTCTTCAGTTTGATATTTTTTAGGGTTCAAGAAAGTTTTTCATAATAGAGGGTTCCCTATTATGAAAACTACGGGATCAATCGCTCCCATACGGCGACTCCCAAGCCCTTGGGATCCTCGTGCCTGGTCATTTAGCCCATTGTGTGCAAAAGACCACTCAGAAGCAAAATAGTCCCACCTTCATAATACAATAATAATGCCGATGACTTGTGGTTTGTATTTTGCAAACAAAATGTCCTTAAAATGCATTTTTTACAGCAACATAAACATGCATGCAAATTTATTGGGTTTGTTTTTTACCCCTATGTTCAACCATGACAGTAGTTTCTTATTGTCCTATGTCCCTGAATATTGACGGACTACATGTACTATTTCTAGTACATACAAAATTCTCTGATATATATAATATGATCATAATAGTAAAAATTTCTGGGATTAATGTGGTAAATTAATCTTTCACAGTAAATATTTTACAATACAAAATGAAAGCACACAAGAGAAATCTCATATGTCTGCCTTCCATACCAATTAAGTTTGAATAATATTAATCAAAAACATGCAATTAGTTACGCAACAAATATAACAAGGATTAATTTTGTAAACTTTACTAAAATGCAAAAGCCTTCAACACAATCAAATCCTAAAATTAAACTCTTTAAATTTTTAGTAAATGTATGAAAATTTGTTGCAGTTTAAATGTTGTTTAAGATAAAGTAAGGAATTTCGTAGCTGAATGTAAGTAATGGGTAGTTTTTCCTCTGAGCGGCACTTTTTTTGTACATAATTGGGGCAGGCCACAATGACCCCGAGGGCTCAGAAAAGGTTAGGAGAAGGACAGCTGTTTGGAGGGAAGGGATCTACTGGATAGCTGTTAGGAGAGAGAGAGATACCGCTCGTCTAGGCATTTAAGTGTGTTCTTTAGCGGGCATAGTGGGGCGGGGGTGGCTCAGTCGGTAGCGCGCCAGGCTCGTAATCTGTACTTCCCAGGTTCGAGTCCCAGCTGGGTCAGCGTTGAGATTTATCTCCGCAAAATTCCCCCACCCTGACCACGGTCAGTAGGAGCTTGGAAAGGCCGCCGTCCGTCGGATGGGACGTTAAGCCGTGGCCCTATGTGCGGGAGAGTCATACCCTGTGCACGTTAAAGAACACGCTGGATGGCCTTGACGGGAGGCTACCTTCTGTCTCCCAACAGCTGTTCCAGTGAGTCCCCTCCCCCAACCTTCTCTGAGCCTTCGGGGTCCATGTGACCTGGCCATTTAGCCCATGGTGTGCAAAAAAGTGCCGCTCAGAGGTAAAACAACCCAACAACCCAACCCAGCGGGCATAGTATGGCTCTCCTGCATACAGGACCATGGTTTAACGTCTCATCTGACAGACAGTGGCCCTTCCAAGCCATCGGTGTCCCCTACTGACTTGAACTACTTCTCCCCTTGAGGGCTTGAATAGAATATATTTTCTAAGAAAATTTCGGAAAATTTGAAACTCCAGCAAGTCAAAACTCTCCCAATAGACTCATATCAACCTTCCTTTCCATCCCATATTGAAAATTTTTGGGTACGCCACCTGATATAAAAGCACTTATTTAATGTTTTATCTGAGTGGTTAGCGCACCTGGCTACTGATCTGGATTCGAACCCCAGATTAAGGCATGGATGTGTGTGTTGTCTTTCTGCTGAGGTCTCGCCATCCTCACAGACCTTCTACTATGGCGTATAAATTCTGTGGCAAGCAGCTGCTTGAGGGAATATTTATTATTATTTATTCATCTCTTATAGATAAAAATTTAAAGGTTGTAACCATGAAGCACCTTATTTTGATCTTTTGTCATCAGTTTGAAAAAGGAGATTTCTCTTTTGATTTTATAGTTTAAAATTGAAGTGCGCTTTGGTGAGCCACCTGTCGATACGAACAATTTGCTACAAATTCCAGACTGCAGTAGTGAGTCCAGATCTCCTTCACCTAGGAGCTGTCAGGAAGTTTTACAGAACAAACGAAGGTAGAGAACTTTTATTCGTTATAAGATAAATATTTCTTGCATTCTTTTAAGAACGATAATCTCCTGTGGCCTAACTTGAGTGAAGATTTTGGAGCTAAAGAAGAGACTGTGGAACAGCGTAGCTGATGCATCGACAGTTCTTATAAATCATAAGTTAATAATCTATCAATTATTTGTCAAGTAACCTTTGATCTATAAGGACAGTCGTAATAATGAGTATAACTTATGATTTGTATCAATCTAATAATCTAAATAATGAGTATACTTTATGATTTGTATCAATTTTGTTTGTCATTATCTTTCCTTTGTTATTAGAATGTGAAGAGGTGTCATGAAAGTGACGCCAATTGGTTAACAATCTCCATAAATTAAAATGGGAAATAAAACTGACTATTTTCAAACATATTTGAATTGAGGATGGGAAGTTCAAGAATTCTGGAGCTCTAGCTCGAAAATTGTGTGTTGATCTCTTTGCAATAAATTTTTTTTGATAAATGTACACTTATCTGACACTTGATTAGGTACAGTTTCGTTTTAGGTCTAGAATAATTGAGATACAGAACTCAGTATCTTCTTAAATAAGGGTTTTATTAAAAATGTGACCGAGGATAATTTAAAGAGTTTGGTTAAATCTATTTTAAACTTGATTTCAAAAAATATGGCTGAGTATTTAAAGAGTTACGGAAGCTGAAAAATTTAGCGTTAGCTCGTTCTGCAAAAAAACATTCAAGATTGGTAAAAATTAATAATTATAGATTTGGATTGGGTTGTTTTACCTCTGAGCGGCACTTTTTTGCACAACATGGGCTAATATGGGCCAGGTTACATGGACCACGAAGGCTCAGAGAAGATTGGGGGAGGGGACCCACTGGAACAGCTGTTGGGAGACAGATGATAGCCTCCCATCAAGGCCATCCAGCGTGTTCTTTAACGTGCACAGGGTATGGCTCTCCCGCACACGGGGTCAAGGCTTAACGTCCCATCCGACGGACGGCGGCCTTTCCAAGCCCATCGGTGTACCTTACTGACCGTGGGCAGAGGCGGGGAGTTTTGCGGAGATAAGTCTCAACTCTGACCCAACTGGGACTCGAACCTGGGAACTGCAGATTAGGAGCCTGGTGCGCTACCGACTGAGCCACCTCCGCCCCAAATAATAATAATAATAATTATTGAACATATTAATTAATCATAGAATATACTGCTGCTGTTAAATGTTTAAACCACCATACCTGTTAAATACTGAAAGAATATTGTTGAAAATCGAGATTTAGATACTTGCAATTGAAGTCTTTAAATTGTACTCAGCCGCATTTTCGCACAAAACGCTTATTTCAGGAGTTAAAGATCTTCAAAATTAACTTCCCATTGACAAAACATGAGTAGACTGATAGCAATTCAATGACTACTGAGTGTATGTGTAAAAATAAAATACGTAAAAGGAGAAAACAAAATGGAACTTTAATCTAAAATATAGTTTTATAAGTTCTTAGCTTCGTTTGAGGCGGTCTTGATTTATGTGTTGTTTTCTTCTGAAATCATACTCCTGTGCAAATCGAAGAATAGGAGAATTTTAGTAGTAGTAGTAGTTGATATATGTGGTCGCGATGCAATTCCTTAAGAGGTTAAAGACACTACTAATTAAAAGAACGTTCAGATATTGTTCCATAATTTAGGAAGGGAAATTCGATCTTGTTTAGTAACGGATTTCAAATATTAGAATTTAAACAAAAATACCGAAGACTCTCTCGATGAAATAAATTGACAAAATTTCCTGAAGTGAATAGGGTCGAAATTTGTAAAGCGTTGAAAATCACTGGATTAAACCCTGACACATTTTAAGCATTGACAAATGATAAAAGTCTATATTCTTTTTTTTTGCCTCTTCGCTAATCATGTGTTTTTGAATTTATGTTTCAGTCATGTCATGACGGAGCTGATCGAAACAGAAAAAGCCTATGTTACGGAACTGGACAGCATTATTCAGGTAAGCAGAAATGCTGAAAAATATTTTACCAGAGTCTATTCAAGAAGTTCTCTGGGACCCTCAGCCACAGGATTTTTGAAACCTACTCCTGCTAACAAAAATGAATGAAAAATAATTCAATAATGTTCAGAATACTGATTTATCTCAGTGAAGTTTTTTTTATGTGTACCATTGTTTTAAAGACACCTGTACGTCCCTTAATGCTTTTATTACTGGCTACCTGCTGCCAAAAATGAATCATAAATAAATTACAAAATAAATAAAGAGTGCTAAAAATATTGATTTATCGTAGTGAACTTGGGATGGATGAATCTCAGTTTTATTAGTATAAAAAATACAGAAACTTACTCTGTATTGAGTGCCGCGATGTTGTCTTCTAGATAAAAGTGTTTTTTTGTCTTTTTTTTACTCCTATGAAATGTGGACGAAAAGATAAAAAAATGAGTTGGACTTAATACAGCAAAAAAACAAGAAATCGATTTTAACTTTCTCTATAACTTAAACCCGGAAAAAAAGTGAAAGAACGATTTTTCTCTTCGTTTAATTATTCTTGATTTTATAAATCTTTAAAAAGGTGTTTTCATTTTTTTAGATGGCGGAACACTTTGGAATGCGATAAAAATTCTCTAATGTCCTAAAATAATTAGAGAATAATCACCTCAAATGTTCTCAACCTTCTACCTACCTATAGAAGGTTCATAACCTCAATTAGAGGAAATCTTGACCTGCGGCCTGTACCTCAGCGGTCAGAGCACCTGACATGTCAGCAGGAGATCGTGGGTTCGTATCCCACCCGGCTCAAGACAATTTTTCCTCCAAAACTGATATCGACATTGAACTAAGAGTGATACTTTCCTTGACAGTTGGACAAAACGGTCGAGAAATTTCTTCAGTTTACTTTGGAAAGTGATAAAAAATTTGCTGGCACAATTTCTAATGTGATAAAATTTTGTTGAAACAATAGGTAATGCGATAAAACATTTAGAGGGAACACTTTATAATGTGATAAAAAATTTGGCGAACACCATGTAATGTGATAAAAAAATTTGGCGATCACAGCAATGTGATAAAAATTTGGCGATCACAGCAATGTGATAAAAATTTGGCGGAACATTTTGAAATAGGATAAAAAATTGGCGGAACACTTTGAAATAGGATAAAAAATTGGCGGAACACTTGTAACACTCAGTTCTGTATTCAATAGAAATGAGAGTACAATTCTTCTATACGAAAGTAGATTTTACCAAATAAATATTTGCCAACTTAGCTGGAAACAAAATGCTTGAACTCAAATAGTTCCATAAAGATAAATAAGGTAATATTAACGTCTGTTTTTCATTACCTAACTATCGTATCGGTTGCCTAGTAACTTCTCATAAACACACGTAAGAAGAAGAAAACTTTAGAGAGGTATTACTTCCGGCAAGAAATCGTCCTTTTTGCAGCAATATTTCTCAAAATACCCAAATTGGCAGAATAATGAAATTTTCGGTGGGACGTTCCGTTCAACACCTTAGACCAGACGTGGGCAATTGTTTTCGTATCTACACTGCGCATGCGTATTGACTTGACCGTCCTAGTGGAAAATACGAGACGAATCTTCGGTCGCGCACGGGAAGGAAATCTCGGTTCAAAGCGGATTTTTCTGACTGTCTTGGCAGGCCACAAAAAACTCTTAGCGGGCCGAATGTGGCCCGCGGGCCACTATTTGCCCACCCCTGCCTTAGACTATGCTAGCGAAAAACCGGCTGAAAAACAGTGCTTTAAAACATGATTATGCTTCGGGGTAACCAAATTGAATGAGCAGTAAGTTTGCCCTTAATGCTTTAAATATTATTACGATTAAAAAAAACTTCAAGTGAAATAATTCTTTTCTCTTGACAGGGGTACAAAAGGGAAATGAACAATTCTGCAATGAAAGACTTAGTGCCTTCTTCTCTATATGGTAAGGCTGATATCCTATTTGGAAACATGGAGGATATCTACCTGTTCCACAGCAAGTAAGCATTTCATTCTCTTCTTCATTAACTCCTCAGCTAGTTTCCTCTCTTCTTTTAGGGTCGGGGGTGGCTCAGTCGGTAGCGCGCCAGGCTCGTAATCTGTAGTTCCCAGGTTCGAGTCCCAGCTGAGTCAGCGTTGAGATTTATCTCCGCAAAATTCCCCGCCCTGCCCATGGTCAGTAGGGGACACCGATGGGCTTGGAAAGGCCGCAGTCCGTCGGATGGGACGTTAAGCCGTGGCCCCGTGTGCAGGAGAGCCATACCCTGTGCCCGTTAAAGAACACGCTGGATGGCCTTGACGGGAAGCTACCATCTGTCTCCCAACAGCTGTTCCAGTGGGTCCCCTCCCCCAACCTTCTCTGAGCCTTTGGGGTCCATGTGACCTGGCCATTTAGCCCATGGTGTGCAAAAAAGTGCCGCTCAGAGGTAAAACTATCCAATCCAATCCTCTCTTCTCTTTCAATAACTATTTCTTTTCCTAATCGTAACCCTACTTATACTCTTCTTTATCAACAACCATCAATATCAACAGACATTTACGAACTAGATTTGTTGCATCTGGTAGCCATTTGTTGCATTAGGATTTAATTTCTGGTAAAAATGTAGGTTCTTTTTTTGTTATTTGCCCTGCATGAAAATAGTTCTACGTGACTAAAGTAAATAAGCTTACCGGACAAAAAATTAGTCACCCCTGGCTGAATATCATCTAATAGCGCGTGACGCCTCCGTGCGAACGGAGAACAGCCGTAATCCTGTCTGGTATGGATGCCACCAGTGTGCGGGCGGATGTAGTGCACATCAATATTCATCTACTCTTCCAGCAGCAAATGCCGCAGTTCGGCCAGATTGGCCGGATGACTGGGACGGCGCCAATCCGTCGTGCTAATCCGACACATTTCGAGCTCTGTGCACGTGACAATTTTTGTCTTGGAAGACTGGGGTATCCTTCTAGTGTTCACTATGGAGATGCTACACAAAAGGCAACATGTGGTAGTCCAGTAGCTCCATATAGCCCTTCTGGTTCAAGTGTGACGTCATCGCAACCAAAGGACCCATTTTCTCGTACGTGAAACGCCCCCAGAACATCAAAGAGCCTCCTCCAGCTTGAACAGAACCTTGCACACAGTCCGCATGGAAGGTTTCATGTGGCTTACGATGTACCCGTCGCCTCGCATCATTCGAGTACAAGCAGAAACGTGACTCATCCGACCAGATCACACGCTTCCAAGAGTCGACAGTCCAGTCTTTGTGGCCCACTGTGGCCGTGCAGTCTTGTGCAGAGCTGTTAACATGGGTTTCTTCCGCGGTATTCTGCTCCAGATATATCTTTGGACAGTACGTTTCAACACACCTGCAAAGGCAGCAACTTCTTGTACATTACGCCCTTTGGCTCGGCCAAACGCAATAACACCTTTTTGCCACTCATTCACATCTTTTATCTCCGCAAAATTCCCCGCCCTGCCCACGGTCAGTAGGGGACACCGATGGGCTTGGAAAGGCCGCCGTCCGTCAGATGGGACCTTAAGCCGTGGTCCCTTGTGCGGGAGAGCCATACCCTGTGCACGTTAAAGAACACGCTGGATGGCCTTGACGGGAGGCTACCATCTGTCTCCCAACAGCTGTTCCAGTGGGTCCCCTCCCCCAACCTTCTCTGAGCCTTCGGGGTCCATGTGACCTGGCCATTTAGCCCATTGTGTGCAAAAAAGTGCCGCCAGAGGTAAAACAAACCAACCCAACCCATTCACATCTTTGGCGCGATCCATGTTTCACGGAGCGACTATAACACACACATGACACAAAACCACTTCTTGTCACTGTATGAACCCTATAGTGCACGGCACAACTATTTGTAGGACGCGTTTATTACTGGTGCGCCCTCTGTTGCTGTCGAACGGATGTAACCCTCTTACGACGGGAGATGATTAATTTTTTGTCCGGTGAGTTTATTTGCCGCATAGGAGAAAAAAAGTGTCAGAAAGTAATTTTTGGCACATATAAAGGGAAACAAATGTCATTTTTTTTTTGCCCGGTATAAGGAAAACTAAACGTAAGTGGTTCACCATATGTGACAAAATATTTTTAGCTTATATGAGGGATATATGAGGATTTTTGGATCATATGAGGATTTTTGGCTCATTTGAGTTGTTTTACCTCTGAGCAGGCCCGGATCTGGAAAATAATCGAGGGGGGGGGGGCAAGAGACTGGATTTCCAGTGCAGTGTAACATTTCCTCTTAAGTTTCACAGATCTTTAAAAAATTTCTTGAAAAATGCATGAAATATAAATAAGTTTCATAATTTTTGGTCTCTATTACCATTACTATCATTCTGAAAGAGGTGGGGGGGGCATGGCCCCCTTTATATCTGTCCCTGCCTCTGATTGACACTTTTTCGAATACAGTGGACTAAATGGCCAGATCACAAGGACCTCCTGGGCTCAGAGAAAGTTCGGGGAAGATGGCCCACTGGACATCTCTTAGGAGACAGGTGGAAGCCTCCCGTCAAGGCCATCCAGCGTGTTCTTTAACGTGCACAGGATATGACTCTTCTGTACACGTCTTCCGACTGGCAAAAACCTTTCCAAGCCCATCGGTGCCCCCTTTCTGACCCAAGGTAGGGTGGGATGTTTAGCGCAGATAACACAGGTGGACTCGAACCTGAGAACATCTGATTTGCTTGGCGCGCTACTGACCAAACCAAATCTCGCCCCCAAACTGCTACAATAATGACATTTGCATTTTAGTTCGTATTTACATAACTTTTTTTTTTGTTTTTCGCGTTAAATCTGCGAAAATAAGGAATTATTTTAATTTCTTTTTTCTTCCTTTAGTGTCTTCCTTAGAGACCTCCAAGCCTGTAGCAGCACCCCAGAATTAGTTGGGCGCTGTTTCATAAACAGGGTAAGTGGAAACGACATTATCAAACTTCAAAAGATATTGTCTTATTTACAGTCGCTCAAAAAAAGTATCCGAACACTGTGGTTGATACTGAATTCAGAAAAAATATCTGGAGCGTGTACAACAACTGTACACACTCCAGTTACCGTTCACAGCAACTCCAGTTTGCTGTGAACGGTAACTGTACACTCTCAATATTTTTGTGAGTGGGTCCACACGATCCAGGTTTTTGTGAGCTCACACGATCCAATGTGCTGTGAACATTAACCGCAACCGCTCCAGTTTGCTGTGAACGGTAACTGCACACGCTCAATATTTTTGTGAGTGGGCTCACACGATTCAGGTTTTTGTGAGCTCACACGATCTAATGTGCTGTGAACATTAACCGCAACCGCTCCAGTTTGCTGTGAACGGTAACTACACACGCTCAATATTTCCGTGAGTGAGCCCACACGATCCAGGTGTTTGTGAGCTCACACGATCCAATGTGCTGTGAACATTAACCGCAACCGCTCCAGTTTGCTGTGAACGGTAACTGCACACGCTCCATATTCATTGCATTATATATTCATACGCATTATATATATTAAAAAAATATCCGAACACTATGGTTGATTACAGAATTCAGAAAAAATATCTGGCAAAGTTTTTTTTAGAAGTTAGCCATCTGGCAACCTTCGTGTCACGTGATACGAAGGTTGCCAGATCACTAACTTCTAAAAAAAATCGTTGCAGATATTTTTTCTGAATTCTGTAATCAACCACAGTGTTCGGATACTTTTTTTGAGCGACTGTACAGTTCAGAGAATTTTACATTAACTACTTAAATCTATTCTTCCAAAACACTAAAATATTTTAAAGCCAACGTATTTTGAAAATTAGATCACTTTAAAAAGTTTTTTTCAGAGAAACCTGAACTGCAACTCTCACCATTTTGGAACAAATTTCAATAACATTATTTTGCTTTTTTTTCTCCACAAATTGATTAATATAAGTACCCCTTTTCTGAAACTTCTTTGCTGTTAGTAGGGATGAGTTCGGGCTCAGGCTTTGTCGGGACCAAAAGAGTCCAAATAACTTCGGACTCAGAATAATTCAAATTTGAAAAAATTTTTCTCAATTGTGAAAAAAAAAACAAGTAAAAATGCAGAATTATTTTAATTATAATTTCAACCTTTTAATCGTCTTTAGTAATTAAAAATCATTACCATGAAACTTTGATTTGTTTTTATATATTTTTAACGCTTTTTTTTTTATCTTTAACAAATAAATAACTCTCTTCTTTTCTAATGATTTTATTACAAACTTTCAGTTTCTGCTAATATTTCTAAAATTATTCTCTCCAAATAACATTAACTTTTATTTTGTTATAAAATGATCATGAATAATAATATATTTAATAGACTATAGACCCTACTTGGTCTAGTGGTTAGCGTACCTAACTATTAAAACCAGCGGCGCATGTCCTTGTGCAAGTGTTTCTATGTTATGTGAAAAACCAAGACAAGCCTAATGTAGGTTATCTGGGTCCTTTGCGAAGGGAAGTCTCTTCTTCCTTTTTTTAAATTAAAATATATATATAAGAATAATACAAATGATTAGTCACAGGCATTTCGCTATATATGATGCACCAAAGAAATACTTCCCCAAATCTGGTTCAACAATTATCGAAATGTTTCGGACTCGGACTCGATAACTTCGAGTTCGAAAGATTGAGCCCTAAACATCTCTAACTGTAATCATCCTTTTTACACAAATTTGACAACCATTAAAATACTTCACACATAAATCGGATTAATATTAATTCACCCTTTTACTAAAACTAAAATTACTACTATTTTAATAGTAACTGAATTACTATTAATGCAATGTTTGCAAAAACTGGATTACTCTTAACATTAATTTTATGAAAAATCAATTTTCTGGATTCAAAATGGAACGAATATAAATAACCGAGACACATCGTCAAAGATTTTCTCAAGATAGTTGAAAGGTAGGAGGTGGAAAAGTAAAATATAATTTTTTTTATATTTATACAAAGATTCATTTCGTACAATGCTTCCATGTTTAGCATTAAGTTAAAAGTGATGCCCATGGCATTTATAAATATTCCAATGCTTGTTTTTTCCAATATAAGTGTTAGTTATTCTCAAACCATTAACTTCACTTCCTGATGAAGACATTTCTTATTTCCAATGGAACTATCAATGCCAAAGCGACCTAACACCCATGCGCAAAGGTCAGAAGCGCAAATATCCTGAAGTTGTTTGTAAAATCTATCTTTCTCGTCCTCATCAGGGTCCTCTATGAGGACATAACAACATTCAAGTTCTTAATCCTAGTTTTGAATTTAGCTGTAAGATATCTTTGATTACCCTTTAAGTGTCTGAAGCTGATTAATCAGTTTTCAAAAATCACCATAAATGAACTTCCAACTTTTTTTATGCATACCTACCATTTTCTTTCGTTTAAATTTTATACTTTTTGTTCAGAATTAAATGTCCTTTCATTTAGTATTTTAATATAAACTATTTAATTCATTAGTTGTTTCATAATAAGGTTCAGACGCTGAGTTGGATTTTTTAGAGAAAAAAAAAGCATGACCTGTAAGGATTAATGCAGTCATATCTTAAAAGAGCATCGCAGGTGTGTCTGCTGATAAGCAAACCTACACCTTGGAGATGCTTTCCATCCTCTCTCCCTGAAAAGAGAAATTTAAAATTACTTTTAAGCATCTGACCTTTACTCTCCATCTGGTCTCTTGCAAGCCTAGACTATCTAGGTTATAACGCTGGAATTCCAGTGTGAGGACGTCAAGAGAATAATTTCTGTGCAGAGTCTTCACATTTCTTGTCTACGAACACAACAGTGAAATGACTGAGATCTTAGGTCTAAGAATCATAATATACAGTACCAGTATCAAAACCGTAAACACACAGACACGGTAAACAGTATAGAATATATAGATACACTGTAGATACTATAGAGTACACAGAGACACTGTAGACACTATAGAGTACACGCAGACCCATAGACACTATAGAGCAGTGTTTCCCAACCTTTTTTGTGCCATGCCCCACTTAAGCCTTTCTAAAATTCTTATGTCCCCCCCTATGTAAAATTTAACCGCCATACGGTTAAACTCTGAACGAGTCCATTTTCGAATTGCCCCCCTGTGGGGCGTGGACCCCACGTTGGGAAACACGGCTATAGAGTATATGCAGACACTGTAGAGTACATGTAGGCACTATATAGTATAGATAGACACTACGGAGTATATAGACACTATGGAGTATATAGACACTACAGAGTACATGGAGACACCATAGACACTATTGAGTATATAGACACTATAGAGTATATAGACACTACAGAGTACATGGAGACACCATAGACACTAAAGAGTATATAGACACTACAGATTACATATAGACACCATAGACACTACAGAGTACATGGAGACAATGTAGACACTAAAGAGTACATTGAGACACTGTAGAAACTACAGACTACATGGAGACACCATAGACACTACAGAGTACATGGAGACACCTTAGACACTACAGAGTACATGGAGACACCTTAGACACTACAGAGTACACAGAGACACTGTGACAGTATAGAGTACATGGAGATACCATAGACACTATAGAGTACATGGAGACACTGTAGACTACTATAGAGACATGCAGAAACGCCATAGATATGTTAATAATAACAACTATAAAGTGTCAGGTATCTGCAAATGTATCTTAATACAACAGCCATATGTTTTGAGGCTGATATCTCTATCCATGTAAGCAATCTTCCACTTGACCATTCGCTGCGGAATTGTAATGATTTGCATAATCCAACCAGCATAATGCCATCCCGTGGCCGAGTAGTCAGCGCGCTTGGCTACTGATCTACGGGACCTGGGTTCGAGCCCGGGTAAGGCATGGATGTTTGTGTTGTTTTCTGCTGAGGTCCCGCCATCCTCTCATATCTTCTACTGTGGCATATAAACTGACAGGCTCCTGTCAGACCTCTGTGACAAGCAGCTGCTTGAGGGGGTATTTATTTATTTATTTTTAACCAGCATAATGCTTGGTAAAATTTCTATTGCTTTACCTTTCTACCTTTGCGATGTTGCAATATTCATGCTGTGTATTTCTGTCTGCTAATTACTTCAGGATTAAATTGTAAACCTCAATTGCATTACTGTTAAAAAAAGTTTGAAATTAACTCTGCCACAAATCTATTTATTTTTAGCGACTCTGCACAGTAAGGGTTGAATATATGAATATCTTTTATCTTTCATAGATGTTTCCATTAAAATGCGAATCAGGTTAATTTTGTACCGGAAAATAAAGCTTGAGTAATTCTTTTTAGGTGTCTTATACAAAAGCTTTTGAATGTTAAAGAATTTCTTCTGTTTTCGAATTACTAACGCTTTGCATTTAATTTCAATAGGTTTGATAGTTTGGCTTCAACATTTGACCATATCTATAATGTGACAATATGTGTATCTTGTTGTAAAATTGATTACTGTTGAATTAGATGAATTTCAGTGTTTTCTTTTTCAGAGAGAAGCCTTCCATAAACTCTATACTACTTATTGTCTCAACAAGCCCAAGTCCGAAGCCTTACGTAGACAGTGCGGAGATGACAACCCATTCTTCAAAGTATGCATTTCTCTTGCATTAAAAATATGAGGTGTTATAAAATGTTACTTGTTCATCAAGTTAAAAACACACAAAATGAATTCTATAGGACATATCGGAAACATCTCACACTTTATGAATAAGGTACTCTCGTCTTATATAGAGTATACGTAGACACTGTAGAGTACACAGAGACACCATAGAGCACACAGAAACACCGTAGACACTAGATAGTGCGTAAAAACACTATAGACATTATAGAGTACACAAAGACACTGTAGACATGCTAAGAATGACACTATAAAGTGCCAGGTATATGCTGACCGTATGACAGGGCTCTCGTTTTCAAAGGAGCTCAATCTCTTTGTCATTTGAATTTCGAGTGTTTTCACGGATTAGAGGTAATCATTAAAGGTGAAGGGAGGTAATCATTAGAGGTGATCTTATACGTGTCAGAAGTTAGGTTGTTTTACCTCTGAGTAGCACTCTTTTTGCACACAATGGGCTAAATGACCAGGTCACATGGACCTCGAAGGCTCAGAGAAGGTTGGGGGAGGGGACCCACTGGAACAGCTGTTGGGAGACAGATGGTAGACTCCCGTTAAGGCCATCCAGCGTGTTCTTTAACGTGCACAGGGTATGGCTCTCCCGCACACGGGGCCAAGGCTTAACGTCCCATCCGATGGGCGACAGCCTTATCCAAGACAATCGGTGTCCCCTACTGACCGTGGGCAGGGCGGGGAGTTTTGCGGAGATAAATTTCAACGCTGACCCAGCTGGGACTCGAACCTGGGAACTGCAGATTATGAGCCTGGTGCGCTACTGGCTGAGCCATCCCCGCCTCTCGGGAAAGGGGACCTACTGGACAGCTGTTAGGGGACAGATGGAAGTATGCAGTCAAGGTCATTCAGTGTGCTCTTTATCACACGGACCATGTGTCATTCAGTGTGCATTTTATTGTAATCAATTGTAGTGTCTAAGGTGT
>JAWZYU010000501.1:0-120478 GCA_038380435.1 Ryuthela nishihirai
TGGCGCGCTACCGACTGAGCCACCCCCTCCCCTAAGACATTAGTTGTGTAGGGTTGTTTTACCTCTCTATGATCGACACTACTTTTTTGCACAAAATGGTCTGAATGATCAGGTCACAAGTACCCCGAGGACTCGAAGGAGGATGGGGGAAGGGGACCCACTGGACAGCCGTTCGGAGACAAATGGTAGCTTCTAGTCAAGACCATCCAGCGTGTTCTCGCATGTGAACATATGACACTCCTGCACACATGGCTTAACGTCCCATCCGATGGACGGCGACCTTTCCAAACCCTTCGGTGTCCCCTACTGACCGAAGGCAGGACAGGGAATTTTGAGGAGATAAAGCTCAACGCTGGCCACAGTTGGGACTCGAACCTGGGAACTGCATATTACGAGCATGGCAATTATACTGCTAATCATACTGCTAGTGTAATTGGACGAATTAAATTACTAATTGCTTGGATGATATAACAAAAGGATAAGAATATAGGTGGACGCTCCCAACTGAGACAGCCTCGTTCCCACTGGCGCTCGAGTATTACGATTTTAGCTGGGTATAAAGTGTAAAAAAAATCGTGTGTGTTCTCTTTCTGCTGTCTTGCCGTTTTCATGGATCTTCTGAACGTCGTATTAAACCAACACCTCCTGCAACAGAAAGCAGGTGGGCCGAGTTGTGACGTCAGCAAAGGTAATCATATTAGCTAGACCACGTGTTCTCAACTTGGGGGTACACGGTAAAATATTTGGAAGTAAGCCGTGAGAGCTCAAAAGTCGATTACCCAGTAAAATGTTTATAATTTTATTTGTTAAATTGTTTTTCATTTTTTTTTTTGTGTATATCGCTATATAGTAATTTATGAATACAAAATTTAATGTGAAAATATATATTTTATTTTATTCCCATTGTTATACTATAACTATAGTTTTATCTATCTATACAAGGGGTACGCCATTTACATACACATTTCCAGGGGGTACGTGAAGCATAAAGGGTTGAGAACCACTGATATATATGTTTTATTTTATTCCCATTGTTATACTATAACTATAGTTTTATCTATCTATACAAGGGGTACGCCAGTTACATACACATTTCCAGGGGGTACGTGTAGCATAGAAGGTTGAGAACCACTGATATATATGTTTTATTTTATTCCCATTGTTATACTATAACTATAGTTTTATCTATCTATACAAGGGGTATTGGGTTGTTGGGTTGTTTTACCTCTGAGCGGCACTTTTTTGCACACCATGGGCTAAATGGCCAGGTCACATGGACCCCGATGGCTCAGAGAAGGTTGGGGGGAGGGGACCCACTGGAACAGCTGTTGGGAGACAGATGGTAGCCTCCCGTCAAGGCCATCCAGCGTGTTCTTTAACGTGCACAGGGTATGGCTCTCCCGCACACGGGGCCACGGCTTAACGTCCCATCCGACGGACGGCGGCCTTTCCAAGCCCTTCGGTGTCCCCTACTGACCGTGGGCAGGGCGGGGAATGTTTGCGGAGATAAATCTCATACAAGGGGTATGCCAGTTACACACACATTTCCAGGGGGTACGTGAAGAATAAAAGGTTCAGAACCACTGATATATATGTTTTATTTTATTCCCATTGTTATACTATAACTATAGTTTTATCTATCTATACAAGGGGTACGCCAGTTACATACACATTTCCAGAGGGTACGTGAAGCATAAAAGGTTGAGAACCACTGATATATATGTTTTATTTTATTCCCATTGTTATACTATAACTATAGTTTTATCGATCTATACAAGGGGTACGCCAGTTACATACACATTTCCAGGGGGTACGTGAAGCATAAAAGGTTGAGAACCACTGATATATATGTTTTATTTTATTCCCATTGTTATACTATAACTATAGTTTTATCTATCTATACAAGGGGTACGCCAGTTACATACACATTTCCAGAGGGTACGTGAAGCATAAAAGGTTGAGAACCACTGATATAGATGTTTTATTTTATTCCCATTGTTATACTATCACTATAGTTTTATCTATCTATACAAGGGGTACGCCAGTTACATACACATTTCCAGAGGGTACGTGAAGCATAAAAGGTTGAGAACCACTGATATATATGTTTTATTTTATTCCCATTGTTATACTATAACTATAGTTTTATCTATCTATACAAGGGGTACGCCAGTTACATACACATTTCCAGAGGGTACGTGAAGCATAAAAGGTTGAGAACCACTGATATATATGTTTTATTTTATTCCCATTGTTATACTATAACTATAGTTTTATCGATCTATACAAGGGGTACGCCAGTTACATACACATTTCCAGGGGGTACGTGAAGCATAAAAGGTTGAGAACCACTGATATATATGTTTTATTTTATTCCCATTGTTATACTATAACTATAGTTTTATCTATCTATACAAGGGGTACGCCAGTTACATACACATTTCCAGAGGTACGTGAAGCATAAAAGGTTCAGAACCACTGATATAGATGTTTTATTTTATTCCCATTGTTATACTATCACTATAGTTTTATCTATCTATACAAGGGGTACGCCAGTTACATACACATTTCCAGAGGGTACGTGAAGCATAAAAGGTTGAGAACCACTGATATATATGTTTTATTTTATTCCCATTGTTATACTATAACTATAGTTTTATCTATCTATACAAGGGGTACGCCAGTTACATACACATTTCCAGAGGGTACGTGAAGCATAAAAGGTTGAGAACCACTGATATATATGTTTTATTTTATTCCCATTGTTATACTATAACTATAGTTTTATCTATCTATACAAGGGGTACGCCAGTTACATACACATTTCCAGAGGGTACGTGAAGCATAAAAGGTTGAGAACCACTGATATATATGTTTTATTTTATTCCCATTGTTATACTATAACTATAGTTTTATCTATCTATACAAGGGGTACGCCAGTTACATACACATTTCCAGAGGGTACGTGAAGCATAAAAGGTTGAGAACCACTGATATAGATGTTTTATTTTATTCCCATTGTTATACTATCACTATAGTTTTATCTATCTATACAAGGGGTACGCCAGTTACATACACATTTCCAGGGGGTACGTGAAGCATAAAAGGTTGAGAACCACTGATATATATGTTTTATTTTATTCCCATTGTTATACTATAACTATAGTTTTATCTATCTATACAAGGGGTACGCCAGTTACATACACATTTCCAGAGGGTACGTGAAGCATAAAAGGTTGAGAACCACTGATATAGATGTTTTATTTTATTCCCATTGTTATACTATCACTATAGTTTTATCTATCTATACAAGGGGTACGCCAGTTACATACACATTTCCAGAGGGTACGTGAAGCATAAAAGGTTGAGAACCACTGATATATATGTTTTATTTTATTCCCATTGTTATACTATAACTATAGTTTTATCTATCTATACAAGGGGTACGCCAGTTACATACACATTTCCAGAGGGTACGTGAAACATAAAAGGTTGAGAACCACTGATATATATGTTTTATTTTATTCCCATTGTTATACTATAACTATAGTTTTATCGATCTATACAAGGGGTACGCCAGTTACATACACATTTCCAGGGGGTACGTGAAGCATAAAAGGTTGAGAACCACTGATATATATGCTTTATTTTATTCCCATTGTTATACTATAACTATAGTTTTATCTATCTATACAAGGGGTACGCCAGTTACATACACATTTCCAGAGGGTACGTGAAGCATAAAAGGTTGAGAACCACTGATATAGATGTTTTATTTTATTCCCATTGTTATACTATCACTATAGTTTTATCTATCTATACAAGGGGTACGCCAGTTACATACACATTTCCAGAGGGTACGTGAAGCATAAAAGGTTGAGAACCACTGATATATATGTTTTATTTTATTCCCATTGTTATACTATAACTATAGTTTTATCTATCTATACAAGGGGTACGCCAGTTACATACACATTTCCAGAGGGTACATGAAGCATAAAAGGTTGAGAACCACTGATATATATGTTTTATTTTATTCCCATTGTTATACTATAACTATAGTTTTATCGATCTATACAAGGGGTACGCCAGTTACATACACATTTCCAGGGGGTACGTGAAGCATAAAAGGTTGAGAACCACTGATATATATGTTTTATTTTATTCCCATTGTTATACTATAACTATAGTTTTATCTATCTATACAAGGGGTACGCCAGTTACATACACATTTCCAGAGGGTACGTGAAGCATAAAAGGTTGAGAACCACTGATATATATGTTTTATTTTATTCCCATTGTTATACTATAACTATAGTTTTATCTATCTATACAAGGGGTACGCCAGTTACATACACATTTCCAGAGGGTACGTGAAGCATAAAAGGTTGAGAACCACTGATATATATGTTTTATTTTATTCCCATTGTTATACTATAACTATAGTTTTATCTATCTATACAAGGGGTACGCCAGTTACATACACATTTCCAGAGGGTACGTGAAGCATAAAAGGTTGAGAACCACTGATATAGATGTTTTATTTATTCCCATTGTTATACTATCACTATAGTTTTATCTATCTATACAAGGGGTACGCCAGTTACATACACATTTCCAGAGGGTACGTGAAGCATAAAAGGTTGAGAACCACTGATATATATGTTTTATTTTATTCCCATTGTTATACTATAACTATAGTTTTATCTATCTATACAAGGGGTACGCCAGTTACATACACATTTCCAGAGGGTACGTGAAGCATAAAAGGTTGAGAACCACTGATATAGATGTTTTATTTTATTCCCATTGTTATACTATCACTATAGTTTTATCTATCTATACAAGGGGTACGCCAGTTACATACACATTTCCAGGGGGTACGTGAAGCATAGAAGGTTGAGAACCACTGATATATATGTTTTATTTTATTCCCATTGTTATACTATAACTATAGTTTTATCTATCTATACAAGGGGTACGCCAGTTACATACACATTTCCAGAGGGTATGTGAAGCATAAAAGGTTGAGAACCACTGATATATATGTTTTATTTTATTCCCATTGTTATACTGTAACTATAGTTTTATCGATCTATACAAGGGGTACGCCAGTTGCATACACATTTCCAGGGGGTACGTGAAGCATAAAAGGTTGAGAACCACTGATATATATGTTTTATTTTATTCCCATTGTTATACTATCACTATAGTTTTATCGATCTATACAAGGGGTACGCCAGTTACATACACATTTCCAGGGGGTACGTGAAACATAAAAGGTTGAGAACCACTGATTTATATGTTTTATTTTATTCCCATTGTTATACTATCACTATAGTTTTATCGATCTATACAAGGGGTACGCCAGTTGCATACACATTTCCAGGGGGTACGTGAAGCATAAAAGGTTGAGAACCACTGATATATATGTTTTATTTTATTCCCATTGTTATACTGTAACTATAGTTTTATCTATCTATGCAAGGGGTACGCCAGTTGCTTACACATTTCCAGGGGGTACGTGAAGCATAAAAGGTTGAGAACCACTGATATATGTTTTATTTTATTCCCATTGTTATACTATAATAAAAATAAATAAATAAATACCCCCTCAAGCAGCTGCTTGCCACAGAGGTCTGACAGGAGCCTGTCAGTTTATATGCCACAGTAGAAGGTCTGAGAGGATGGCAGGACCTCAGCAGAAAAACGACACAAACAGCCATGCCTTACCCAGGGCTCGAACCCAGGACCCTTAGATCAGTAGCCAAGCGCGCTAACCACTCGGCCATGGGAAGTTTTATCTATCTATACAAGGGGTACGCCAGTTGCTTACACATTTCCAGGGGGTACGTGAATCATAAAAGGTTGAGAACTACTGATATATATGTTTCATTTTATTCCCATTGTTGTACTATAACTATAGTTTTATCTATCTATACAAGGGGTACGCCAGTTACATACACATTTCCAGGGGGTATGTGAAGCATAAAAGGTTGCGAACCACTGATATATATCTTTTATGTTATTCCCATTGTTATACCATAACTATAATTTTATCTATCTATACAAGGATTGGTCTGTAAATGGTGGCTAGGTAGTCACTGGAAGGAGAGCTATGCACCAATCCCCTGTGATGATGCATAGAACCGGCCAGGCCTAGCACCTAATGTCCGACCCCGCCTTCTCGTGGTGCAGACCGTTAGTACCTTTCAAAAGAGATACTCTCTTGTGGAAGTGAACGGAAGGGGAGGGCTGCCAGATTAGTGTGGCCTACTGATCTGGACAATTATGGCTACTTTTCTTTTTTTTCTATCCTGCTGAGGAGTGGTCAACCACACAGGGTCCAGGTGCTGACCATATATACCAACCTGAATGGAATTGTGGCTCTGAGCTTGGTTATGGATCCTGATTTTGCTGCACTGGTGGGCTTCTGTGGAGGGAAAATCTTCCGCTGTATTTTCTGTTTGTTTGTGGGTTGACAGCCCCAAGTGAATAGATTCACAGGATATGTTTATCAGCTGGTGGATAATCCTGAGCAGAGGTCATCGCAGGCACCTGAACTCTTTGCTTCTATTGGCATCGTCAAATTCTACATTGGAGGAAGTCTTCCAGTGTAGATGGCTTCAGCCTTTAGTGGTGGGGGAACGGGTCTTTGCCCCATGTCTGCGATTAGGGGGCTGTTTGATATTGTCGGCATTCCCTCTCTCAATAAACATAGTTACTTTAAACATCCCACTAACCATTTTCTCTCCATGGGTAGTTGGAATTTGAGGACTCTGCACAGAGCTTTTTCTCTTGATGTCCTCACACAAGAATTCCACCATTATAATTTAGATATTCTCGGCTTGCAAGAGACCAGATGGACAGATAAAGGTCAGAGTCTTAAAAATAATCTTAAATTTCTCTTTTCAGGGAGGGACGACAATAAGCATCACTGAGGCGTGGGTCTGCTTCTCAGCAGATACGCTAGTGATGCTCTTCTAGGATATGAGTGCATTAATGAAAGGTTTCTTACAACAAAATTTCAGACAAGCATTAAAGACTTGAATGTTATCTGCTGTTATGCCCCCACTGAGGATACCGTTGAGGATGAGAAGGATAGGTTTTACGAACAACTTCAGGATATTTTGAATTCTGTGAAGAAAGGAGATATTACCCTTGTTCTTGGTGACTTCAATGCCAAAGTTGGTACTGACTCTGACCTTTGGGACGGGGTGATTGGCCCTTTTGGTATTGGTAGCTGCAATGGCAATGGGCAACGTCTCCTACAGGTAAGTAAACTCAATGGATTCAGAATAACTAACACTTATTACAAACACCGCGACATACATAAGTACACATGGGTTTCACCTGATGGGCTGCATAAGAATATGATTGATTACATATTAATTAACAGCAAATGGGCTAGTTCTGTTAGGAATACCAGGGCATATAGGGGAGCTGAAATTGGATCTGACCATTACCTTGTTAAAAGTGTCTTGCAACTTAAACTTAAAAAGTGTTGTGCTAAGGCTAAAAAATTTACTTTTAATACTGAAGCTCTGAAAGATCCAGTTTTAGCCAAAGCTTTTTTATTTTTAGAATTAAATTTATTTCTCTTTTTTTTAAGCCATAATCATTAAACTTATTAATTTCATTAGATATTTTGTATCTGTGTGTATTGCTTTCATTAAAATCATACCAATTTTGAATATCATTTATTAACTGTTTTTTGCTTTGCTTTTTGTGAATGTATATGAGAAAAGGGGTTTCTAAGTTTGGGTTGATATTGTTTGCTTTTTTGGCTAATTTATCTACAATTTCATTGTGTTTAATTCCAGAGTGTGATGGTAACCATTGTATATGTATAATATTTTGTTGTGTAGCGTGTTGTTTTATTAATATTTAAATGTCACTATTAAAGATTTTAAAAATGCTTTTAAGAGGATTGTTATATAGAGCTTCTATTAATGCTTTGCTGTCAGCAAAAATAACTATATTTTTTTTCTCAAATTTGAGGGCCCAATTGATGGCCAAAATTATAGTTGATAGTTCTGCAATAATAATTGGATAAAGAGTATTAAATTTAAAAAGATGTTCATAATTTTCAACAGGGCACCAAAAGGCACCAGAAAGAGCATTCTTTTCTAAGTTGAAGGACCCATCTGTGAATATATGAATAAAGTTTAAATATTTATCATTTATATAAAATTCAGTCAATGTTTTCAAAATAATTGTATCAGTTAATTTTTTTGATTCAATTCCAGGTATATTAGTATTTAAAATTGGAAATGTTGAGGTCTAGCAAGGAATTTGTATAATATAGTCTCCACTTAGGTTATTATTTATGAGAGTTATTAGTTTATTTTTGTTTGTTGATAAGTTTATGGAAATATCTGGATAATTTTTCTTAATTTTATTAATTATAGGATGGTTTTTGTTTTTGACTACTATTCTGTATAATAAATTCTCTAATAAATATTTCTTTTTTATGTGTATGGGAGGTAATGCAGTTTCAGCAGAGACATTCAAGCCATTTGAGTTCTGAGGAAGTCCCATACAGAATTTTAAAATTTTTATTTGGATTTGCTCTAATGATTTTAATTTAGTTTTAGAAATATTATTATTTAATTCTATGCCATATAAAATTTTTAGAAAAATGATAGAATTATAAATTAATAGTAAATTTTTAGTTGAGCATCCCCATTTTGTACTTCCAAGATATCTTAAAAAATTAAAAAGTATATTGCTTTATCTTTTGCTATGTCAATATATTGTAACCATTTTAATTTTGAATCCAGGTGTATACCTAGAAATTTGAAATTATCAGAGATATTTAAAATATTATTATTTATTGTAATTGAGAAATCTTTAGGTAATTTTTTATTTCTATGGAAGTAAGATGTTACTGTTTTATTTATAGCTATTTTCAAATTCCATTTATCACAGTATTTAATAAAATTATTCATTAATTAATGAATAATTAATGGGAGGATTAATTAATTAAATTATTAATTAATTAATCCTTATTATTCATAAAATTAATTCTCATTATTAATTAATTAATTAATGGGATACAACCATCTGTCTCATGTCCAGTAGGTCCCCTTCCCCCCCCCCGACCTTCTCTGAGCCCTTGGGGTCACTGTGCTCTGACCATTTAATCCATTGTGTGCAAGAATTATGTGCCTCTCCAAGGTAAAACAACCATTCTGCATTTTTTCCCATGGAACACCAAGTCCATTTTACCTTTTCTTGGTACGACATGTTCTTTTTTCTAATAAGTCCATATCCATAATTTAACGATAGAGTACAGTCGCTCAAAAAAGTATCCGAACACTATGGTTGATTGCAAAATTCAGAAAAAATATCTGGCATTGATTTTTTTAGAAATTAGTCATCTGGCAACCTTCGTGTCACGTGACACGAAGGTTGCCAGATGACTAATTTAGATTAGAAGGTTGCCAGATGACTAATTAGCCTTCTGGCTAATCTAAATTAGCCAGATGACTAATTTAGATTAGAAGGTTGCCAGATGACTAATTAGTCATCTGGCAACCTTCGTGTCACGTGACACGAAGGTTGCCAGATGACTAATTTCTAAAAAAATCAATGCCAGATATTTTTTCTGAATTTTGCAATCAACCATAGTGTTCGGATACTTTTTTGAGCAACTGTACCACAGAAGTTCTCCTGCAAACAGGGACTCATGAATAGTTAGCTGAAAAAAATTGAGTTTCGTCCTAAGTGGGACTCGAACCCACGTCTCTTGAATACAAATCCATTTTCCATACTTCTAGGAGCACCACCTTTGTTTTATATATTTTCCTGCGTTTTAGCATCAATCATAAGTTTAAAATCATTTTAAAAAAAGTGTAAACATTATATTGTCAAACCCCTAACCCATATTTATAATTTATCTCTTGAAAAGGGAATTTTTCCTGATGAATTCAAAAAGGCAGTTGTTATAGGCCAATATCAGTAATCTCAGTTTTTGGGAACATTTTAGAAAAACTGATCAAAAGGCGACTAACTGACTTCCTCATAAAGTACAACTTTTTTTTCACCAAATCAATACGCATTTAGAAAAAGCTTGGGTTCCGAGGATGCCTTACCGAACTTTACTAAAATCATTTATATTAATATTGACAAAAATAAACTCTCACTGTATTTCTGGATATTTAAAAAAGCATTTGACATTGTGTAACATGGGATTTTACACTGTAAACTAGAACAAAATGGAATCAGATGCACTGTTCTACAATGGTTCAGAAGTTATTTACATAACAGAACACAAGTTGTAAAAACATATGGTACTATTAGTTCTGAAATGGCTATTAAATATGGCGTGCCTCAAGGGTCAGTTTTAGGTCCAGTTCTTTTCCTTATTTTTATTAATGATTTTTGTTCCTTGAATGTAAAAGAAAAGATTAATACATTTGCAAATGACATTGCAGTGACATTCTGTGCTGGTTAGGATTACTAGTTACTAGTTTGATTATTCTGGTTAGAATTTACTTGAATTATCTGTTATTGGGGATTGGTTCAAATTGAATGAATTAACTATCAATATTTCAAAGACAAAATATATGTTATATTGTTTAAAAAACAAAGAGAATGGTTCTTTTAATATTAAAATTCATGGCCTTAGTTGTTCTAAAATCATTGACTGTAAATTTAATCCAATAGAAAATGTCAAAGAGATTATCTTGGAGTAAAAATTGATTAAAATTTAAGCTGGAAACCTTACATAAATAAACAGACCAAAAAAGTTAGATAAATGCTTCAGAGGATGTACTATTTAAGAAAAATATTGAATACTGAGATGCTAAGGGTACTGTGCTTTTCTTGGATCCAGTCTGCCTTGAGTTATGGAATATTATGTTATGGTGGAACTTATAAAACTGCACTTAAACATATGTTTAGGTTCCAAAACAAAATAATAAAGAGTATAACCATTTCCACAAAAAATAATTTAAACATATAGGATAAATAATAATAAAAAAAAACCCTCAAGCAGCTACTTGCCACATAGATCTAACAGGAGCCTGTCAGTTTATATGCCACAGTAGAAGATCTGAGAGGATGGCAGGACCTCAGCAGAAAAACAACACGAACATCCATGACTTACCCGGGGCTCGAACCCAGGTCCCGTAGATCAGTAGTCAAGCGCGCTAACCACTCGGCCATGGGACGGCAAACAAAATAAATACCCCCTCAAGCAGCTGCTTGCCACAGAGGTCTGACAGGAGCCTGTCAGTTTATATGCCACAGTAGGAGATCTGAGAGGATGGCAGGACCTCAGCAGAAAACAACACAAACATCCATGCCTTACCCGGGGCTCGAACCCAGGTCCCGTAGATCAGTAGTTAAGCGCCTAACCACTCGGCCATACTGTGAATGAAATATATTTCCTTTAAGAACACATTTATACGTACGAGCAAATGCTTTATCTTTGTAAACATAATTCTGAGTTTCAAACGAAAATTAATAAATATTTTTGCGAAAAGAAGAAATGACATACGTAGTTCCCAAGGCAAAAAAAAAGAAATACTTCACAAACACAATTTACATCTTGCACCTAAGTTATTTAATTCCTTACCACCTGATCTCAGAAATTTCATTTATGGATAATCCACATATAAAGAAAACCTGAAACAGTTCCTCCAAAATGTCACTTATATGGAGCCTTACTTTCATACTTTAAGCTAGCTCCTTGAAGTTTCATTTTTCTGTCTATGTGTTGTCACATAGATTTTTATCTATGTGACAACACATAGATAAAAATACAGATTATTTTCATCTATGTGTTGTCACAAAAATAAAAATAATCTGTATAGAAAAAGGAAATTTCTTATATTCATATATTACGAGGTTGTTCGGGAAAAGGATATGTCTACTTTTCTGTTAATGCACATTCAACTATCATTGAAGATTTTAAGATTACAGTATATATATACGTTCAAATATGTTATCATTACTTTTATTCCTGTGTTAAATATTTAAATAACCTGGATAAGCATATGCTCCTAGGTTTTTTACATTGTAATTACGTACATTTATATCTAAATAAAACGAAAAAGTTTTAAAAAAATATATTTTTGTGTGTGCTCATTGGGGAGTTTTTTTAGCCTTCAGATGTAATTTCTATTTTAACATTTTGTTAATTTTCCTCCACTAGGTCAAGTTCCTTGTCCGGTCGAGTAAACATCTCCAGCAATCAGTTCCCTGGGTTGTTTTCCTCTGAGCGGCACTCATCAGTTCTCATCTCTTACCTTCTCCTCGAAAAGCTGTTTCTTCCGTTTGCTTCCCTTCCTCCCCCCAAAAAACTTTCTTCCCCACTCCCAGGGCTTCAACCCGGAACTCGTGAAGAAAACGTAGCTGAGATCATTCCTCTCATCCTTTATTCAAAGTGTACGTTGATGTTCGGAAATAAGTCATCGTCTCAGTCTTTCTGCCACTCTCCGTACCATCAACGTAAAATAAATAGCTGCTAATTTTCTTCAAAGAAATGCTCCATGAACAAAGGCCAGATTGTGGCGAACATGACAAAGAAGGTATAGACGCATCCCCCCCCCGTCATCCCCTCATTTGTAAGCTAAAAACAGAAACTGTTCCAAAGAGATATGTAAAGAGCATTCTCTAGCTAACCTCATAACTTATTACTGAGATGACTTGGATAACGAATTAACTTTTCTGAAATCTCTTTCAAATATCTTAATTGAGTGTCCATATCCAGTTAAGTGAATGACAGATTTACAAGTCGATGGTAGACTAGAAACAAAGTCAATCAGTATCCAACATCATCATCATCGGGATGATGAGCAGACTTCGTTCATCAGCATCGAACCGAAAAGTGAGTGGTACGTCATACAACTCTGAGGAAGATGGCGGGTCAAATCAGAAGCGCGTTTCGTGTCTCTCCGTGGGTGTGGGGACCTCAGCTTGTCACAATCCGTTGCACACGAACAAAAGTCTAGTCTCAAGGTCATAGGTCATCCACGCACAGCCCCCGACTCATGAGATTAACTTTTAGAACGAAGCAGTCGAATGCCGATTTGTCAGTAAAGATGTCATAAGTATCTCAGGAGATTTGATCTTGTCGGTTTAGTGATCACAAAAACTTTTACTTCTAACTTAACAAGACTCTTGAGGAATATTGAGAGAAAGACCTCAGGTATCCTGAACGATAATATGGTAATTTACTTTTGTGAAGATGGAAAGTGGGGGTGTTTAGAGACTGTGAATGGGCATTCCAGTGATTATAATGAAAGGCTGTTTTGCCGTTTGGCCAAAGAATTGGAAAGTCACTGAACCAGGTCATTGCACTAGCTGTTTCGTTCTTAGAAGGAATAACTACGTAGTTATTTCCAGACCTAAAGACAAGGAATTCTTTTTTTTTCTAGAAGGTTATTGTTGTGGGTGGTTTCGCAATAAATTGATCGCTTCCATGATATGTATCAATAGCAAACTAAATTAGAAACTTCAGGAAAATTAGTGGCAAAATTAGAAATAGACTTGACGATATTAATTCCGAACCATAACAATCCCAGTATATTTAATGAGAATATACTAATATATTCCATTCGGCCGGGGCGGGGGTGGCACAGTCGGTAGCGCGTCAGGCTCGTAATCTGTAGTTCCCAGGTTCGAGTCCCAGCAGGGTCAGCGTTGAGATTTATCTCCGCAAAATTCCCCGCCCTGCCCACGGTTAGTAGGGGACACCGATGGGCTTGGAAAGGCCGCCGTCCGTCGGATGGGACTTTAGGCCATGGTTCCGTGTGCGGGAGAGCCATACCCTGTGCACGTTAAAGAACACGCTGGATGGCCTTGACGGGAGGCTACCATCTGTCTCCCAACAGCTGTTCCAGTGGATCCCCTCCCCCAACCTTCTCTGGGCCTTCGGGGTCCATGTGACCTTCCGGGGTCCATGTGAAGGAAGTTTTGCGGAGAAAATCTCAACGCTCACCGAGCTGGGACTCGAAACTGGAAACTGCAGATTACGAGCCTGGCGCGCTACCGATTGAGCCACCCCCCGACCCTCACTAGGTGTAGATGTACGAAATGAATTTCATTAACAGATTGCTGTTTCTGATATTTAACGTATTCAATAACTGGTTTTATGGAAAAAGAAAACTGCCAATGAAATTATAATTCTTGTTGTTTTTTCACGTACGAAAAATATATATCTGTTTACTTTCATTTGATTGATATAAAACTTACCAAGTTAGGTTGTTTTACCTATGAATGGTACTTTTTTGCACACAATGGGCTAAATGATCAGGTCACAAGGACCCCGAAAGTTCCCAAACGGTCGGAGGGAGGGGACCCATTGGAACAGCTGTTGAGAGACAGATGGTAAGCCTCCCGTCAAAGCCATCCAGTGTGTTCTTTAACGTGTACAGGGTATGGCTCTCCTGCAAACAGGGGCCACGGCTTAACATTCCATCCGACGGACAGCGGCCTTTTCCAAGCCCATCGGTGTCCCCTACTGACCGTGGACAGGAAGTTTTGCGGAGATAATCTCAACGCTCACCGAGCTGGGACTCGAACTGGAAACTGCAAATTACGAGCCTTTCGCGCTATCGACTGAGCCACCCCCTCCCCCTCCCCCTCTCTTACCTAAGTAAAATATTTTTATCATAAACGTACTTTTTGTGGTATGCATGGATTTCCTAGAAAATATGCGTTACTCAAGCCCTCAAATGTGTGTGTGTGTGTGTGCTTTATGGGGGGGGGGGGGAAAGATGACCCCAAAACTCCACAGCACGGAAAGCATTGTCTCACCACTTTCAATATTTCTAGTGAATCCCAATGTAAACAATTGGCTGCACCCTATAGAAGGCATTGCCTCATCCATTTCAACGCTTTTAATAAATGCCTATGCTAACAGAATTGGCTCCATTCCACAGAAAGCAATTGCCTCATCCATTTCAACATGGACAATGAATGGCTACGTTAACAGCGATTCGCTGCCCGACGTTGAAACTCTGTCTAATTCATCCCAGAGATGCACAACATCCCCCTAAAGCAAAATCTATTGTTTCTTTCCTGGAATGAGGCACCAGTTCATTATCCTCCTTCCCATGCATTCCCTTCGAAAGTTTCTTATGACAGCTAGCCGCCATCGGATGATGCATCACTGATCGTCAGAGCCCGCTGAAATGATGCATCTGGTTCAGAAGAGCATGAGGCGTAGAAAGTAGCTGGCGGAACGGCTCGCTCTCTTCTGGCTTTGACCTTTCTGGAAATATTATTAAAGAAGTTTCAAACGATTTTTTTCTTTGTCAGTCATTCAGTAATATGCCAATAAGTCATTAACATATACCGTTTGAAATCTCCTCTTCAGTTCTCAAGAAAGCCTCTCTCGTTTGAGAGTCGGGGTGGCTCAGTCGGTTGGGTTGGGTTGTTTTACCTCTGAGCGGCACTTTTTTGCACACCATGGGCTAAATGGCCAGGTCACGTGGACCCCGAAGGCTCAGAGAAGGTTGGGGGAGGGGACCCACTGGAACAGCTGTTGGGAGACAGATGGTAGCCTCCCGTCAAGGCCATCCAGCGTGTTCTTTAACGTGCACAGGGTATGGCTCTCCCGCACACGGGCCACGGCTTAACGTCCCATCCGACGGACGGCGGCCTTTCCAAGCCCATCGATGTCCCCTACTGACCGTGGGCAGGGTGGGGAATTTTGCGGAGATAAATCTCAATGCTGACCCAACTGGGACTCGAACCTGGGAACTACAGATTACGAGTCTGGCGCGCTACCGACTGAGCCCCAGGCTCAGTCGGTAGCGCAGCAGGTTCGTAATCTGTAGTTCCCAAGTTCGAGTCCCAGTTGGGTCAGCGTTGAGATTTATCTCCGCAAAATTCCCCACCCTGCCCACGGTCAGTAGAGGACAGCGATGGGCTTGGAAAGGCAGTCGTCCGTCAGATGGGACGTTACGCAGTGGTCCCGTGTAGGGAGATCCATATTCTGTGCACGTTAAAGAACACGCTGGATGGCCTTGACAGGAGGCTACCATCTGTCTCCCAACAGCTGTTCCAGTGGATCCCCTCCCCCAACCTTCTCTGAGCCTTTGGGGTTCTTGAGACCTGGCCATTTAGCCCATGGTGTGCAAAAAAGTGCCGCTCAGAGGTAAAGCAACCCAACCCAAATCTCTCCTTTGAGGAGGCGGGACTCAATTCTTTAGCACTCCAACCTCATCATCTGCAGTTTCCAGATTCGAGTCTCAACTGTG
Organism: Ryuthela nishihirai; assembly: GCA_038380435.1. NCBI lineage: Eukaryota > Metazoa > Arthropoda > Arachnida > Araneae > Heptathelidae > Ryuthela > Ryuthela nishihirai. Next base: position 16,218 of record JAWZYU010000501.1, read on the forward strand.
CCAGTATCAAGATTTATCTCCGCTAAACACTAACCCTGCCCTCGGAAAGGACACCAATGGGCTTGGAAGACCGCCGTCCGTCGGATGGAACGTAAAGTTGTGGTTCTGTGTGCGGGAGAGTCATACCCTGTGCACGTTAAAGAACACACTGGATGGCCTTGACGAGAGGCTGCCATCTGTCTCCCAACAGCTGTCCAGTGGGTCCCTTCCCCCCAATCTTGCCCTCGGAGTCCTTGTGACCAGGCTATTTAGCCCATTGTGCACAAAAAAGTACAGCTCATAGGTAAAACAGCCCACCCGAGTTCGAGCCTGAACTGCGCCAGAATATTAAGATTTATCTCCGCGAACCTCCCACCCTGCCCCCAGTGAGGAAGCGAAAACCGATGGACTTAGAAAGCCAGTAGTCCGTCGGACGGACCTAAAGCCGCCGCCCCGTATGCAGCAGAACCCTTCCTACCTTGTGAAATTCAAAGACACTCGGAATGGCTTTGAAAGGAAGTTAACATCTAATAGCTGTCCATTGGATCCTCTTCCCTGTACTCTTGGGGTTCTTGTGACGTATTGATGACTCCGGTGAAAACTGAACAGTAGAACTTTCCATTTTACGGACATCAACAATTGCCAAAAATGGATTTTACAATGTAATAGTGGTACCTGTTTACACATCTCCAAAGCACATTGGGGCCGGAGTAGCTCGGTCGGTAGCGCGCCAGGCTCGTAATCTGCAGTTCCCAGGTTGGAGTTCCAGCTGGATCACAGTTGAGATTTATCTCCGCAAAACTCCCCGCCCTGCCCACGGTCAGTAGGGGACACCTTGGACTTGGAAAGGCTGCCGTCCATCGGATGGGTCATTAAGCCGTGGCTCCGTGTGCGGGAGAGCCATACCCTCTGCATTTTAAAGAACACGCTGGATGGCCTTGACGGGAGGCTACCCCAACAGCTGTTCCAAAGGGTTCCCTCTTCCCAACCTTTTCTAAGCCTTCGGGCCTTGTGACCTGGCAATTTAGTGTGTGTGAAATTTTATTATGACCTGGCCACGACCAGGTCGCAAAGACTCCAAGGACCCAAGAGGGGAAAGGAATCCACTGAGAAACTGTTAGAAGACAGATGGTAGCTTCTTCTTAATTCCATCTAGAGTGCACAGGATATGGGTTTCTTATACATAGGGGCCGTGACTTTAATTTCCCGTGCGACGGATGGATGTCTTTCCAAGCCCATCTGTGTCGCATGTCTCACTATGACAGAGCAGAGGTAGAAGAGGAAATCCAAAGTCAGATGCAGTAACTACTCTAATCTGGAAATATCAGTTTGGGTTTGTTTTACCTCTGAGCGGCACTTTTTTGCACACCATGGGCTAAATGGCCAGGTCACAATGACCCCGAAGGCTCAGAGAAGGTTGGGGGAGGGGACCAACTGGAACAGCTGTTGGGAGACAGAGGGTAGCCTCCCTCAAGACCATCCAGCGTGTTTTTAACACACATTTATGCACAGGGTGTGGCTCTCTCTACACACGAGGCCACAGCTTAACGTCCCATCTAACGGACGGCGGCCTTTTCAAACCCATCGGTGTCCAGATGGTTTTGAAGATCGGGGGCGGAGAGTTTTGCGGGGAAACATTCGATTACGAGCGTGGAGCAGCTACAAACCATAAGCCAATTCCTCCACAATTCTAAACGAAATAAAGCCCGCTTGCAGGACTCTCGTCAGCGAAAATATCTACAAGAAAAAAAAAGTTATTATTTTTGTTTAACCTAACACCAACAATCCGCCTCTACAAGGAACTGTACGCCGCTCTGATGATGACTGCTGAGTACAGTCGAAAGCGCTCGGCCCTGTGTAAACAGCACATTGCAATACTTATGCAAATAAATCTAACCGGCAAAAAAGCGTTATTCTTTCTTATGAGTTATAATGATGCCGTGAACTCGTTTATCGATTTATCACTATATTCTCTACTATTTTATCGGTTGGGTTGGGTTGTTTTACCTCTGAGCGGCACTTTTTTGCACACCATGGGCTAAATGGCCAGGTCACATGGATCCAGAAGGTTCAGAGAAGGTTGGGGGAGGAGACCCACTGGAACAGCTGTTGGGAGACAGATGGTAGCCTCCCGTCAAGGCCATCCAGCGTGTTCTTTAACGTGCACAGGGTATGGCTCTCCAACACAAGGGACCACGGCTTAATGTCCCATCCGACGGACGGCGGCCTTTCCAAGCCCATCGGTGTCCCCTACTGACCGTGGGCAGGGCGGGGAATTTTGCGGAGATAAATCTCAACGCTGACCCAGCTGGGACTCGAACCTGGGAACTACAGATTACGAGCTGGCGCGCTACCGACTGATCCACCCCCGCCCCCAAATTCAAGGAGTTGTCAAACACGAAATCTTACAATCACGATTATTGCATTTCGGTCAGAAGTGCCGTAACCGTGTCCTACACCATTAATGGAGGCAGATGGATCGTGACGTCATACCACCGAAGTGAAACATACTTTCGAAGCTGGAGAGCAAACACGAAAGTTGCGTGATGCAAGGCAAAATCACTGAGACTCGGGGTTCAAAGTTGCCCCTCCACACATGACCCAACGTGAGTTTCACTTCCTTGTAATGGCTTTCCTAATACAGTAGGTACAAGATCATAGATGAAGTTTAAATAAATGTTACCGTATTCATGTATGAAAGTAAATGAATGATTTAAAGGTGATTAATTTCGTGGAATTTTTTTGTTAAATTATATTCACATAAAAATAAATGGGAATTCATGTTTTCACGAATCGATAATAAATTATTTCTTGTTTTCATTTACATCTATCGTTCTAAATCCTTAATACAGACACCAGTAGATTTTTTTGGAGGTGGGAGGTAGCAAGTATTGAATTGAGACAGCATTCCTGTATTGTTTTTTTAATTCTTGCTAAATAGGAAACTATATAATTTGCACCACACATACACAGTCGTGTCAGAATAATATGACTACCTACTAGGTATTATCCATTGTAGGTGGTCATATTATTCTGATAAGACTATTTATAGTTCTTTAAACTTTTTCTCAGAACATGGCTTCATTCGAATACTGCTAAGTTTTTCAGCTTTAGCTTTGTTTTAAAAGTAGGTATAAAAAAAAATAAATAATAAATACCCCCTCAAGCAGCTGCTTGCCACAGAGGTCTGACAGGAGCCTGTCAGTTTATATGCCAAAGTAGAAGGTCTGAGAGGCTGGCAGGACCTCAGTAGAAAAACGACACAAACAGCCATGCCTTACCCGGGGCTCGAACCCAGGTCCCTTAGATAAAGACGTTTTATTTAAAGGTTGAGCACAAAATGCTAATATCAAAGAAAAGCAAGCTCAGGTTTCGGCATCTTTTTGTACCAAAAATAAATGGCTAAATGCGAATTCATTATTTTAATTCCATATTTTAATTACTACACTGTAATGAACATAATGAAGTTGAAAGAATAACTAGAACTAGTTCATTTTATTTCATTTGATACCTATTATTTAACAACATTCACTATTATTGTCCACAAGTTCACAAGACATTATGGGAGTTTTTGTATTCTTAAGAAGTACATGGGTTGGGTTGTTTTACCTCTGAGCGGCACTTTTTTGCACACCAAGGGCTAAATGGCCAGGTCACATGGACCCCGAAGGTTCAGAGAAGGTTGGGGGAGGGGACCCACTGGAACAGCTGTTGGGAGACAGATGGTAGCCTCCCGTCAAGGCCATCCAGTGTGTTCTTTAACGTGCACAGGGTATGGCTCTCCCGGACACGGAGCCACGGCCTAACGTCCCATCCGACGGACGGCGGCCTTTCCAAGCCCATCGGTGTCCCCTACTGACTGTGGGCAGGGCGGGGAATTTTGCGGAGATAAATCTCAACGCTGACCCAACTGGGACTCGAACCTGGGAACTACAGATTACGAGCCTGGCGCGCTACCGACTGAGCCACCCCCGCCCCCTTAAGAAGCACAGTTCATATCCCGCTTAGCATCATTAATTTGTTCAAAGGAAATGCGTTATTGGGTAAAACAACGTTACAAAGGCCAGTTAGTCCCATAAGAACAATATTATAAATAGGTGATAGCCTTCCCATAGCTGAGTGGTTAGTGCACTTGCTACTGATCAAATAGTCATGGGTTTGAACCCCGGGTAAAGCATGGATGTTCATATCGTTTTTCTGCTGAGATCTCTCCATCCTCATAAACCTTCTACTATGGCGTATAAACTGAGAGGCTCCTGTCAACCTCTGTGGAAAGCAGCTGCCTGAGGGAATTTTTATTTATTTATATTATTTTATAAATACAGGATAGGTTCATTGGCAGCTTAAAATAGATCATTAAGGAAATTTCATAACTACAAAATCTTATGATCAAGAACATGCCCATGGGAGGAGAGCGAAGGTCCGAATCCCCACTTCCCTTCCCGAAAGTTTTTTGAAACTTCTTATCAAAATTTCAAATTTGTCTACCTGCTTTCAAATCTAGGTGTCTTTGTATAATTTTATTTTAGTCTTATGTCCCGTCACCGAGTGGTTAGCGCTCTTGGCTACTGATCTAAGGGACCTGGATTTGAGCCCCGGGTAAGACATGGATGTTCATGTTATTTTCTGCTGAGGTCCTGCTATCCTCTCAGATCTTCTACTGTGGCATATAAACTGACAGGCTCCTATCAGACCTCTATGGCAAGCAGCTGCTTGAGGGGGTATTTATTATTTTTATTTATTACACTGAAGAGCCAAAACATTATGACTACCTGTCTCATATGGTGTTGATCCTCCACGTGCAGCCAAAACAGCTGTGACCCAGTGAGGCATGGACACTACAAGATTTCTACAGTTGCCTTTTGGTATCTGGTTACCAACACACTACCAGCATATCCTTTAACTCTTGTGGTTGTGTACCGCAGATCGCATATACTGTTCCAAGACAAACCACAGATGCTTAATTGGATTGATGTCTGGGGAATTTGAAGGCCAGGTCAATACCTGGAAGTCTTCCTCATGCTCCGCGAACTATTCTCGAATAATCCAGGCAGTGTGGCATGGTGCATTATCCTGCTTAAAGAAGGCACTACTAGAAGGATATGCTATTGCCATGAAAGGATGTACGTGGTCTGCAATGATGTTTAGGTAGGTGGTAGATGTCATGGTTTCCTGCACATGAATGACTAGATCCAGGGTTTCCCAGCAGAACACTGCTTAAAGCATTACACTTCCTCCACCAGCTTGTTTTCGTCCCACAGTTCATCCTGATGCCAACACTTTCCAAGGTAAATAACGCACCCAGACATCCACATGGTGCAACAGGAAACGGGATTCATCAGATCAGACGACCTTCTTCCAATCATTCAAGGTTCAGTTTTGATGCTCGCATGCCCATTGTAGGCGCTTTCGACAGTGAACCAAGGTTAACGTGGGCACTTGAAGTGGCCTGCAGCTACGCTTCCCCATTTTCAGCAGGGTTCGATGTGTTGTGTGTTGTGACACATTACTCCCGTCACCAGCATTCAAATTAAGAGCGAGTTGTGTCACAGGTTGGGTCATACCATACGGATAGCCTTCACTCACCTCTAGCATCGATGAGACATTGTCGGCCCACACCTTGCCAGTAGTTCGTTGTTTTTCATTCTTGGACCACTTTTTGAAGGTACTAACCACGGCTGACCATGAGCACCCTACAAGTCTTGCCATCTCAGAAACGTTCTGACACAATCATCTGGCCATTACTATTTGGCCTTTATCAAACTCACTTAAGTCTGCTGCTTTTCCCATCTGAAGAACAACAATAACATTGATTAACAGAGCTCAGTATCAGGAGTTAATTATACCTTTTCATGAACTTCACATGTGCGGCATAATGTTTTTCCCCTTTGGTATGGGCGGGGGTGGCTCAGTCGGTAGCGCGCCAGGCTCGTAATCTGTAGTTCCCGGGTTCGAGTCCCAGCTGGGTCAGCGTTGAGATTTATCTCCGCAAAAATTCCCCGCCCTGCCCACGGTCAGTAGGGGACACCGATGGGCTTGGAAAGGCCGCCGTCCGTCGGATGGGACGTTAAGCCGTGGCTCCGTGTGCGGGAGAGCCATACCCTGTGCGCGTTAAAGAACACGCTGGATGGCCTTGACCGGAGGCTACCATCTGTCTCCCAACAGCTGTTCCAGTGGGTCCCCTCCCCCAACCTTCTCTGAGCCTTCGGGGTCCACGTGACCTGGCCATTTAGCCCATGGTGTGCAAAAAAGTGCCGCTCAGAGGTAAAACAACCCAACCCAACCCCTTTGGTATATATGCCAACACTAAAAATGGATATAAAAAGTAAGCAACTATAAAATTTTATTCCATATTGAACATAATTTTAACCTTTCCTGTCCAGTGCAATATTTTTGTAATTGGGAAAACCTACTCAAGTCTTATTTTAACCATCCCTCTTCTCCTCCGAAACTAAATCCTGGGTATTTGCCTTCTTATGGTATTATTACTTCTTTTGTAGTCTTATTATGATATACAATCTTTATTATGATAATAAAATTTTAATATAAATATTTTGAAAGATGAGGTCATTTTAAACCTGCAACGTCCCATGTGCGAGTGGTTAGCGCGCCTGGCTACTGATCTAAGGGACCTGGGTTTGAGCCCCGGGTTAGACATCGATGTATGTGTCGTTTTTCTGCTGAGGTCCTGCCATCCTCTCAGACCTTCTACTATGGCATATAAACTGATAAGTTTCTGTCAAACCTCTGTGGCAAGCCGTTGCTTGAGGGGTATTTTTTTAATTAAACAAACAGTTCCAAATATAACACGAATTAAAACATTTTAAGCATGAAAGTAAATAATTGTTACGTTTAAGAAACCTAACTTTTGCTTATGTGGACGGGCATTGAATCAATGTGATGAATTCCATCACTCAGTGTGATTTTTAAGGGCTCTTTTCAGAGATTTGTATAGACTGCTTGGAGTGGTTATTTCAGGAGTTTTTATTGTCTGTATTGGTTAAATAGCTAAATAGAAGTGTGACACAAGGACATTTTCGAATTACATATATACAGGGTGGTCAAAAAGTCGATGTGCACTTGATAAGGAATGAAATATTCGTACCTGTACAATTGCGATAAACATTAAAAGTGTGTCCCGCACGTCTCCAGACATTTAGTGACATTGTGAACTGTGTTCTTGAAGACGTCGTTCAGCACACCATGGTCCACATTCCGAATGTGTTCTGCGATGGCCGTCTTCAAATCATCAATTGTGTGTGGATTGTTCGAATACACAGAGTTTTTCATCGTATCCTAGAGATAAATATCGGGGGGGGGGGGGGGGGAGATCCGGGGATCTTGAAGGCCAAATGTTTTTCGAAATGATTCTGTCCCCAAACATGTCATGCAAGAGTGCCATAGACATATGCTATGCGATGGCCGTGGCACCATCCTGCTGAAAGTAGGCCCTGTTAATTTCATCCTCATCCTCATCATCATCATCGTCGTCGTCGTCATCGTCGTCGTCGTCATCATCATCAAGCAGCCATGGGCTACGGAGGTCCAACCAGACCGTGCAATTTAGTTCTCCAAGCAAGTCTATCCCGAGCTACATCTACTGCATCTGGCCACTGCAACCAATTCTAACAAGGTCCTGTTTGACATTGTCTGCCCACCGCATCCTAGGTCTCCTCCTCCTTCTGAGGCCTCTAGACACACTGTTCATAACCCTATTCGCCAATCTATAATTATCCATATGGGCAACATGGCCAAACCAGCCGAGTCTCTCTCTGCACAATATGCTGCTTAAAGGAGGTTACAGACTCCTTTGCCTAACCTCATCATTAGTTACAAAGTTAAACCACCTAATACCCAAGATACTGTGTAAGCATCTAGAATCAAAAGCATCTAGTTTCCTGTTATCTTGTTTACACAGCGTCCAAGTTTCACTACCATAACTAACCCTAGAAAGAACAAAACTATTATACAGTCTAATTTTAGTCTTTAGGTGTATACGCCTATTTCTCCACACTCTCCATAGATTCTTAAAAGTCCCGGCAGCAATCCCTATTTGTCTGTTAATCTCATGCGGCACATCACCATTATCTGTTACATAGCTCCCAAGATAATTAAACTGTGACACCTGCTCAAGACTGCAACCATTCAGATTAACTGAATCACAGCCTGCCTGACCAATTTTCATCACTTTAGTTTTCTCTCTGTTTATAACCAAACCTACTCTACTACCAGTCTCATCAACAGCTCGAATGAAAGAGTTCATCTCATCAACATCATTTGCCAAAAGGGCTAAATCATCAGCATAATCTCAATCAGAAATTTTCGTATCTCCAGTCCATTTAAGGCCAAAATCTTTCCCTTGCAATGAATTTTGCATAACATAATCAATAACCAAACTAAAGAGAAAAGGAGACAAAATGCATCCTTGTCAAACACCAGAAGTAATACTAAACCAATTGCTTCAAGCCTTACCAACTCTCACACACGACTCAGTGTTATTATAGAGAGCTTTCATTATGTTAACTAACTTGTCTGGTATACCATATGATCTCACAATCAACCACAAATTATGACAATCAAGAGAGTCGAAAGCCTTTTTGAAATCAACAAACCAGCAACCAAAGGTTTCTGAAACTCTAAACATTTCTCAAGAATCTGCCTAAGTGAAAATATCTGATCCACACATCCCCTACCACTTCTGAATCCACATTGCTCATCACGCAATTGACTGTCAACCAGATTCTTAATTCTATTAAGCACAATCATGGAAAGAACTTTACCTGGAACAGAGAGTAGGCTAATACCCCTATAGTTATCACAAGAACTGCGATCATCTTTTTTGAAAATAGAGATAACAATAGCTCTGGTAAAATCCTTAGGAACCATGCCTTTATCACAAAAGATATTCAGAATTTCAGTCATCCAAGTGGTAACCGAAACATTCCCAGCTCTAAGCATTTCTGTAGTAATTTCATCTACCCCTGGGGGATTTATGAAGTTTAAGTTTAGAAATGGTCAAAATAACTTCGCATTGTGTTATAAGGCCAACATTAAAGCCACCAATGCATCTATCATCATTGCAAACAATGGGAGTAGAACTAACTACATTGTTTAGAACATCACTGAAATGCTCAGCCCACCTAACCATGACAGAATCCGCCCCTTCTATAACCTTACCTTGTTTATCCTTCAATCCCTGTATACCTGTCCGTTTTCTACCACACATAACATTAACTATCTGGTACAGCTCTCTGCTGTTGTGCTGTCTAACTGCTTCCTCGGCTTTGTTAGCCAAACCATCAAGCCAAAGATTCTTATCAGCAGCTAACTGATCTTTTACACGTTTATTAAGTTCTCTGTAATGCTTTCTATTAGGACTGGTAGGGTATTGATTAAGGACATTCCTACAGTTCTTTCTTTCCGAAATAAGCTCAAGGTCCTTATCACTCAGATAATTCTGTCTCTTCTGCTCCTTTTTTCCTAAAAGAGTACTGTTAGTGTCCAAAAAAGCCTGTTTAAAATGATCCCATTCTTCCTCAACTTCAGTAGTAAGCAAACCATGACTGTCATAATGATTAAGTAACCTATCATGGTAAGCTTTGGCTATAACTGGATCGTTCAGAGCTTCAGTATTAAAAGTAAATTTTTTAACCCTAGCACAACACTTTTTAAGTTTAAGTTGCAAGACACTTTTAACAAGGTAATTCTCAGATCCAATTTCAGCTCCCCTATATGCCCTGGTATTCCTAACAGAACTAGCCCATTTGCTGTTAATTAATATGTAATCAATCATATTCTTATGCAGCCCATCAGGTGAAACCCATGTGTACTTATGTATGTCGCGGTGTTTGTAATAAGTGTTAGTTATTCTGAATCCATTGAGTTTACTTACCTGTAGGAGACGTTGCCCATTGCAATTGCAGCTACCAATACCAAAAGGGCCTATTACACCTGCCCAAAGGTCAGAGTCAGTACCAACTTTGGCATTGAAGTCACCAAGAACAAGGGTAATATCTCCTTTCTTGACAGAATTCAAAATATCCTGAAGTTGTTCATAAAACCTATCCTTCTCATCCTCATCGGCATCCTCAGTGGGGCATAACAGCAGATAACATTCAGGTCTTTAACGGTTGTCTGAAATTTTGCTGTAAGAAACCTTTCATTAATACACTCATATCCTAGAAGAGCATCACTAGCGTGTCTGCTGAGAAGCAGACACGCTACTGATGCTCTTGGTGATGCTCTCTAAGCTTGTAAGGTGATGCTTGTAAGCATCGTGATGCTCTCGATGCTCTCTAAGCTTGATTCCTTGGTGATGCTTATTGTCGTCCCTCCCTGAAAAGAGAAATTTAAGATTATTTTTAAGAATCTGACCTTTATCTGTCCATCTGGTCTCTTGCAAGCCGAGAATATCTAAATTATAATGATGGAATTCTTGTGTGAGGACATCAAGAGAAAAAGCTCTGTGCAGAGTCCTCAAATTCCAACTACCCATGGAGAGAAAATGGTTAGTGGGATGTTTAAAGAAACTATGTTTATTGAGAGAGGGAATGCCGACAATATGAAACAGCGCCCTAATCGCAGACATGGGGCAAAGACCCGTTCCCCCACTACTAAAGGCTGAAGCCATCTACACTGGAAGACTTACTCCAATGTAGAATTTGACGATGCCAATAGAAGCAAAGAGTTCAGGTGCCTGCGATGACTTCTGCTCAGGATTATCCACCAGCTGATAAACATAGCCTGTGAATCTATTCACTTGGGGCTGTCAACCCACAAACAAACAGAAAACACAGCGGAAGATTTTCCCTCCACAGAAGCCCACCAGTGCAGCTAAATCAGGATCCATAATCAAGCTCAGAGCCATATATCTATCCAGTCCAGTGGGTTTATATGGTCAGCACCAGGACCCTGTGTGGTTGACCACTCCTCAGCAGGGTAGAAAAAAAAGAAAAGTAGCCATAGTTGTCCAGATCAGTAGGCCACACTAATCTGGCAGCCCTCCCCTTCCGTTCACTTCCACAAGAGATTATCTCTTTTGAAAGGTACTAACGGTCTGCACTACGAGAAGGCGGAGTCGGACATTAGGTGCTAGGCCTGGCTGGTTCTATGCATCATCACATGGGATTGGTGCATAGCTCTCCTTCCAGTGACTACCTAGCTACCATTTACAGACCAGACCATCTTCTGACAATTGCGCAAAGAAAGGATAAATAATATTGTCACAGTATCAGAACTCATGAAATAACAAGCTGAAAAAAAATGGTTTTGCAGTGAGTGGAATTCGAACTCATGTCTCCTGGAAACATGCCAATTATGGTAACCACTACACCATCAACGGCTAGCGTCAACTTTAATTCCTCGGGATCGACTGGTTGGCCATCCTTGGCAAAGGTGAATCAGCACTATAATCACTACTACTAGGAGAAAATTCATAAAGAGACGGCTTTCCTTTGACGCAAACACTGATTTTTGCCCCCAAACGTATAAGATATTCTATTCAAAATTTGATTTTTTCCGAATTTTCAGAACATCTGTATGATTGAATATCTGTAGATTGCGATAGTGCATTGTGATATTGTAATATAATCAAATAGGTGATGAAATAATTACGAATTGAATAATGCGCTCTTCTGTCTTTGGCAACACCGGCAAATAATAATACGCAGCGTTGGCAATATAGTATCAACTTTGGGGTGTTTGTTTATATATCAGTGGAAAAAAATTTGGTAAGTGAATCAAATGCAGAAACAATATGTATATTCTTAGTCTTGAGTTGCAGTTTTTTTTATGCACATCTTATAACTAGTTCCATAACATACGCCTGAAAGTTTGGATGTGATCATATTGTAAACGTAAACCATAATTCATGACTGTCACATGACATAAAAGAAAACTGATAGTTGTATCGTGATGCAAGCGTTTGATAAACTTCTTAATGAACTTATCCGCATAACTATTTTTAAAGTGGATGCGATCTTTGAACACGACCATTAAGCATTTTTTTTTAATTTACACTGAATTGATAAAAATTTATATATTAGTACTTTTTTTTGGGGGGGGAGGAGTTCAACTATATGCAATAAATTTTTTTTTGGGGGGGGGGAGTCAAACTATATGCATAAAAATTTCTACATTTTTAAAATCTAATATTAACTACAAGCTCGAGGTCAAAACTAAAATCAAAAACATTTAAATCAAGATGAGTAGGTGATTTTCAGAACATGCACTGCCTGGCCAAGTAATTATGAAAACTTGTGTGTAAAGTACTGTGAAACATGCCAGTGTATGCAAAATTTTGTACTGTTAATATTCTATTTCATATAAAGTTGTATAAAACAGTAAAGGCATGGTGGAAAGCTAAGTCAAATGTGAAATGGATAAAAAAAACTGATCTTAGTGACCTTAAAAAGGGGCTATCTTTGGAGTACAATGGACACTCCAAAATATAAATTCAAATATATTTTGTTCCGAATAGAGGTGATGTAACTCGGTGGAAAATCATGCGGCACAATATCCCAAGTGTATGGAGCTAAGCTTTGACCCTATGTGCAGAGCTATATCCCATGCACTGGATGGCTTAGATAGGAAGCTTCAGTCCATCTCCTAGCAGCTGTCCAGTGGATTCCTTTCCCTAACTTTCTCTAAGCCCTGAAAGTTCTAATCTGACCATTTAGTTTACTATGTACCCAAAAATTTGCTTAGAGTTAAAACAATAACAGCCCAAAACCCTTTTAAGACTGAAGTTACTGCTGATGCCACCACCACCTTGGTTAGAGCTAACACAGCACATAAAGTTGTTAATGCAATTAAATTTTCAATTAATCTTTTTTTTTTTCATTAGCCTGTTATGCAGCAGAATTTCTTTTCCCTGAGGAGTAAACAACTTGATATCAATTATTTTAAAATATCAGATTGCCTAACTTTATAAGTTTATACATAAATATTTGATTTTCCTATGTATATATATTCTTACATGTATGTATTTATTTAATGTTCAGCTTCATGATGGATTATCCACCTACACTGCCTGTGTTTGAATGCATGGGAAAACAAACAGAATATACAGAGTTGGAAAAACACTTTAAGAAGAAGTATGGGCATTCCCCATCATTTTATGCTCGTGTTCCTGGTAGAGTAAATCTTATTGGTGAGCATATTGACTATTGTGGTTATGCAGTATTTCCAATGGCTATTGAACAGGATATTGTACTGGCTGTGTCAGAGAACAATAATAAAACACTTAATTTATGCAATATTAATTCAGAAACTTTTGAAGACTTTTCCACTGCAATAGATGTTTTAAAAATTGACCAAAGTGCTCCTAAATGGTACCACTACTTCATTTGTGGCTTTCGAGGTGTAACTGAAGAATACCCTGCAGATCATAAGGGACTAGATGTGGCAGTTAAAGGAACTATACCACCTTCAGCTGGCTTATCAAGTTCAAGTGCCTTAGTATGTGCTGCTGCATTAGCCACTGCTCATGCAAACAGGTAACAGTTTAATATGACATGTGAAACTTTGTTCCTATTGTTTCAGAATTATCTTTTAATAATATTGTTTGAAGTTATATTGGGCATTAAAATAGACTTGCTTTTTGATTTACCACCACTGAATGTTTCGAAATAATATTCATTTTACACATACGAAATCAGCCAATCAGATGCTGTGGAAGTTCAGCCAGATTGTGTAGTTGTATTCTCCAAGTATGTTTATCTCTAGCAATGATTGTAGTATTGAAGGACAATTCTACATTCACCATCTTATATAAGCTACTTATTTTGCCACTTAACATGCTGAAAATAATGTGGCAATTAACCCATTATGCAACAATAGAAGTATTCCTAATACCTAAACAACTTAACCTAATATAGAATTGCTTAATATTATAAGAAAATATGAGATAAATATTCTGATTTCTCTGCATAAATCTTTATATATTTTTTAAATATTTTTTTCTCACTGCTGTCAGTTTTACTCATTGTCATTCATAAATATTCAGAATTTACACAATCCAATTAAATCTCCAGTGTTTTGTTGCTTGTTTTGTATGTCACCAGTTGTCCTGTGATATACATGCTAAATATATTTTTTCTGATTAGGCAACTTATTATGTAAACAGAAAATACAGTGTAGTTTCTCAACAAAGCAATACAAAAAAACTTCATCTTTCCAAAGACCATGGCTGAAGAATGATTAAAAAGATTTGAATAATAAATGAGAAACCTAAACCTACAACACGTTTTTTCATATTCTATTTTAGTTCTACTAAAAGAAACTTTCATTGCAATAACTCACATTAGTGTCACTCCTTTTTCCTTTATATATATGTGCATGTCTTCTTAGATGCTTTTCTATTTTCATGACAAATGTTGAATGTTTTATAATGTCTTAGAATTAACTTTGTGTTATAGATTGCATTGTAGTTCTTATCTACACACATTTCCCTTGTCAATATAAAAATTTATGTATAAGACCACAGCCGTCCCTTGGCCGAGTGGTTAGCGCGCTTGGCTGTTGATCTAAGGGACCTGGGTTCGAGCCCTGGGTAAGGCATGGATGTATGTGTCGTTTTTCTGCTGAGGGCCTGCCATCCTCACAGATCTTCTACTATGGCATATAAACTGATAGACTCCTGTCAGACCTCTGTGGCAAGCAGCTGCTTGAGGGGGTATTTATTTTATTTATTTTTATAAGACTATACAGATACATACTGGCCACATTAATGTAAACAGTTCTATGTTATGCCAACAGAAAGGCAGATTCACAGCCCAGTAACTTCTGAAATTATGGAATGAAGATAATTAAATCTAAGTCTTGTTTAAATTGAAGAGTTTTTTTTTATGTATTTGTTCAACTATCAAGAAAGATTTCATTGAATTTGACATCAATCAGTTTTAGAGGAAAATTTTTCTGGAGCCAGGTGGGATACAAATAATATGAAAACCATAATATTCATTCAATATTCAAAGAGTTATGAAAGCTAGATTATTTAATCAGTTAAAATAATCTGCAAATCCAAATATTCACACTCTTTTAAAATGTATAAGTCAATTATTTTTAATAGTGTGTGTAATGATGATTTCAATTTCAATGAGTTTTGTAGAATGAACTTGGCAGTTGTTAAATATTCCAGTTTCCATAACTTTTTAAACACTGAACAAGTGCTGAAAATCAAAATATAAATATATATGATTGAGATCTTTAGCTTTAATCACATTTTTTCTATGGAAAGTTACTGAGTTGTGAATTCCTGTTGACATTTAATTATTTTCCTTAAAGTAGTGAATGCATGTTTGCTACCGTTTAAGTATCATGGTTACTTTTATAATAGTCACACTTTATACTCCAATTTTCCAGTTTCTAAAAGAGAGTATTATACAGATATGCATTAAAAAACCACAGTGAAAGACTAAGTAGAATTCACATTTTGTTTACTTTCCAGCTATTTTTCCCCTGATGAAAACAACACCCCTAATAATTAATATTTTAATGTTTTTTCTGTCTGGGTGGGAAAGCAGAAGTATAGGTTATTTTTTTCCCATTTCAATGCTCTAAAATATTATCAAACAATTAATTTTATCTAACCAGTTGTGCACCAAATTAGACTGGAGAATAGTACACTACTTATCACATATTTCATCAGTGCTTTAAAAATGGAACATGACTATTATACTGAGTAAAATAAATACCCCCTCAAGTAGCTGCTTGCCACAGAGGTCTGACAGGAGCTTGTCAGTTTATATCCAACAGTAGAAGGTCTGTGAAGATGGCAGGACCTCAGCAGAAAAACAACACAGCATCCATGCCTTACCCAGGGCTTGAACCCAGATCCCTTAGATCAGTAGCCAAGCCTGCTAACTACTCAGGTAAAAAAGGACTAATTTTTCTAAATTGTAAAGTTGTGTGTGATCATTGTGTAAGTAAGTGTGATATATTGTATTGAATGATATTTTTAATTTAAGTTTTATGGTAAATGAGTATCCTATGTCCTTTTCAAAAAAACAGGCAGCTTTAAAAAAGACATACTATGATGAATATTTGTCAGGAAGGAAATGGAAGAGTCATAAAAAGTTTTTGTGATGGACAAAGAAACAAATTGCTCCATGGGATCTGACAGTATTGAAGTATAACTCTGCACACTTCTTGATGATAAAGTTTTCAGGTTTACAACAGATTGTAGTTTGGGGCTGTATAGATTGAGTTATGTATTCAACAAATGTAATTTGTTTTAACAATAATATACCCTACCAAAATATTAGAGAATTTCCATGTTATGTTAATGAGAATCATGCATTTAGTGAAAAAATGACTGAAGATATTGATCATAATCAAATCTATATAAATCTTTATCTTCAACAATATTTAATCAGTATTTGAAAGTTATAGAAGCTAGAATATTTCACAATCACTATAATGTATCATAAGAATTTACCTCAGAAATCAATTAAAACTTAAATAATAAGTATTGTTTCAAACCATTTAATAAAATTAATATACATTTTAGAAGTTTTCTGTAATATTTTGTTAGGACAGTGTATAACAATTCTGTTATTCTCAGATATGAATATGTGTTGTAATAGTGTGCTTTGTGTCTGAATTGAACAGTTAAAAAAAATGTTATGTTTTAGAGAACTGTCTTAAGTGTTTAATGAGTGCATTTTTCTAAAGAACTGGAAACAAAATTTTAGCTTCCAGCACTGGTATAGTTATAATACGAGAACCTTTAGACTAAATCAAGCATTTTGGGATTTTTAAGATCCAGCTGTTGTTGAAATCATTATAATATAGTGATTCCATGGTAGCCAGCCTGAAATTTTTAGTCAGTATGTGACCTGACTCCTGGAACTGTTCATACCTTTCAAAAAGTATTTATTTCTTTGGTGTATTTCTAAACATATCATCACTCATCCATGGAAGAGTCATTTAGCATAGTACAGCTAAATATTATTGTCTTGGAAGTTTTCTAACCACATATAGTAAACATTTATTGCTCTTATACTATAGTAAGATAAGATTATCTTTAACATTTTAGAGAATGTAGCTACTCTTGCAGTTTATTAATGAACGTAACTTTCCAAACATTTAGTAGAAGTTATTAGGAGATTAAATTTTTACTTCTGTTTCAGAATTTCTTTATCTAAATTGACGATTGCATCACTGTGTGCTAAATCTGAACGCTATATAGGAACCCAAGGTGGGGGAATGGACCAAGCTATAGGTTTTCTTGCAGAATCAGGTGATGTACACAAATGAATATAAGTAGAAAAAAAATCAATATTATGACTATGGTATGTGTGTTTTATGTTTCTAAACAGGACTAGATCTAGTGGAAGCATTACTCCCTTTGAGAATATTAATAATTAATCACTGTCCCTCTTCCTCCCACTTCATATATCTTTCTAGATCTGCGCTTGTTTTTAAATAATTATTTTGATATATGAAATCTAATAATAGAAAATTAAAATTTCAAAAATTTTGTTTTGCATAACTAATTTATAATTTAAAATGGAAGAAAAATAGCAAATTCTAATCTGGCTAGGAATTTAATCTCTTCCACATACTGAAATATTATGATAGCTTATAACCATAGAAATTGAAAAGATAATATCCCATGTTCTTATGTTGTACTTAAAATAGACTAACTTCAAAGCTAATCCTAAGTTGCTGAAGTTTTCTCATACAAGAAATGCCTTCTGACATCATATATTGTATAACCATTTTACCAATTAAGGCTGTTTATTAGATGATGTAATTTTCATGCAGAAAAACTTCTAAAATCCTTTCAGTGTGAAAGCTTAACAAAATAATCATTATCTTGACATATGCTTAGCTATGGCTGAAAATTTGAATTGCAATCATATTATTATAAAATATATCATTACAGGGCCATATTACTATTTTTATACAAATTGCAATATAGTGCCAAATATTTGTAATGTGCAAACATTTTTATTACACAACTCTTACCCAAAAGAAGGGGAATATTGAGGCACACCTTTGATTTTTTTTGTCTAAGATTGGTTTGTAATTGAATAATGCTTCATCATTACTTTTAAATGTAAAAAAGAGGTTTTTAAGATGTATAATGTTTGACATTTTTCCCTACTGATTTTCCTATACACTGCTTTGGAATGTTTTGGTCATCTCATCTCTTTTTGATCATCTCATGCTGTATATAGTGAGAGTTATAAAAAAGAATGCTAAATACTGAATGGATGGATTGGTGAGTGAGTTATGTGTCTGTTTAACAGCAATTAACTTGAATGGCAGTTAAAATTCAACAAAAAAAAAGCTCTTAAATTCCTAGCTAATGGAAATAGTGGTTAGCTCATAATCTGATGGTATCAGGTTTGTAACTCAGCTGTCTCTACATTGAAATTTTCATTACTAATGCAAACTTTACTCTTGGGGAGAAAGGAGACAGAAATTTTGGGGAAGGCTGCCATTATATGAATGAAACTTTTCATTCGTGCAGGAGAACCTTTGTGCCATTAAAAGCTCACTGAATGGTCCTAATGGAAGGCTTCAATCTTTCTCCTAAAAGCCATCCAGTGGATCATCTATCTCAGGGGGATCTTTGGGTCCTTTAAATCTTAGTATTTATCCCATAGTATGCGAAACAGTACCACTCAGAGGTAAACAGTCCAATTCTAATCAACAATATGACCCTAATTTAAGGACAGCATCAGTGAAATTGCAGAGCATGCATGTTTCGATGACTGTTGAAGTGGCACACATTTTCACCTCTTATGTGTTGTGCACTTCTGTAAAAGGCATCGATTTCATCTATTACCATAGCAATGGCTAGCAGATATTGTATCACCTCCCAAAAATTTTTCTGCTCTCCTCCTCCCACCGTTCAACCACATCAAACAACTTTCAGCATTATTTAATATAAGAATTGTTTTTCATTTTTAATATTATTTAAATATAAAATATTTTTAATTCAAGTCATTAAGTACCTGATTCCATGTGTTTATGATGTTATTTGCTGAATGTCTGAATCTTCCAGAATACAACTCTCCCCATATATACTGTACTGTTACTATTGGAAAATGTTCCTTGTTTACAGACAGAGGTCCAGAACTACATCTTCAGTGTAAAATGAGTAGTACCAGTGGTGGAAGTAGGCCAGTATGCGCTGGTACACTACATCAGCAAGAAATTATTTGGCAGTATGCTATACCGGCAAGAAATTATTTGCCAGTATGACATTTTTCAGTAGTGGCTCCATTAACGATTTTGTTTACACCTTAATGCTTTTTCAACTGAGAATTTAATTTTTTTTAAAAGTGGACCATTCCTTTTAAGAAAAACTCATCATTTTTAATTGCATTACTATAGTTTAACCCTTTAAATACCAGCTGTTTGGAAACTGCATACTTGCGGTTCCACTTCTGCCGACAGGGAGTGCTAGAAATTGGAAGTAGTACTTTCTCTCTTTCAACAATTAGCAAGGATATTGGGTATAAAGAGCAGAACTAGACAGACAAAGGCAACTCCAACCTAAGCCGTCTCTCGGGGAGTCATATAAGAGTTCACGGACAATGCATATTCCCATCTGCCCTAGCTGTTGGGTTCAGTCTTAATCACTACCGGAGACAGAACTGTGGAAAATGGGGTGGTAAATCGAAGAAAGGATGTGAACTGACTTAGACATTGAAATGTAATCCATTGCAATAGCAGTGTATGCTTGTGATTTTCATCTTCAAAATATGTTTTTATATTCTGCTGAATTGAAAATTCTAAACATTTCTGAGAATAGCTGAAGGCAGTTTAATGGAGTTGATGTGACACATGCTTCCCCAAATTTAAGTAATGAGTTTGAAGTGTGGAAGGTAATTTTTTTAATGTAAATTTATGGAAAAGATTTTTAAAAATTAGTTTTATCAGTTAATCACCTTAGATTACACTACTGGAGTAACCGTAATAGAAAACTAATACATGTTCTTTTAATTTTATTGTCCAAAAAAAAAGTTGGCACATTATTTTTTTAAACAGAATTTTTGCTTAACATACTTCCCTTAATTCTAAGGCAGGAAATATTTTTTATGAATTTTAAATATTAGGTCCTTCCTAGCCATTTCAAAAACTGGTGGTCTGTTTCGTCATCTCCTAAACATCAGAGTTCTAAACAGACGTATTCAAAATATACACACAATAAGAGTAAGCGCACTTCGAAACTCTAAGACAAATTATTTGGAAGATTTAAAAAAAGAATTTTAGCATATGTTAATTTAAACTTTTTTCCTATTTGTATCTAATTATAAATTTTAACAAAAGGAAGCAAATATATTTATTTACTCTAGATAAGTTTATTTGAATATTAAATAAAAGGTATTATACCTGTATCGAATTTTTACTTCATTTCCTCTTGCATCGCTCCTTATAAGGTTAGCTTTAAGCCCTTCAAAAAATACTTTCCACCTGAATCTTGTCCCAATATACTACTGGGGAAAACAATTTTACAATTTTTGTTTCAGGGCAGTTAATTTGTTTATAGAGTTTGAAAACTTCAGATTGTTGTAAATTTTATCTTTGTAAGTAACAATATTCCAATTGTTTCTTTTTCATTTGATGTTAAATATTAATAATGAATGCTTTTGAAAAATCTCTGACTCTTAATACGTACCTGTAGTCTGTGATTTTCGACATCCAAAAAAGACCCATACTCAATGATGAATCCTCCTCATATTTCATTAATAGTTTATAATGAACTACCAGTTTCGACTTTTATAACCACCATCATTTTCACAAAATTCAGCATATTTGTTAGTATTGACCCACAGCATGTCAATATTGTCATCTGTAAAAAAAGAAGTTTAAAATAATGGATAGGTAATGATAAAGAAGATAGTTCAAGAATAAGCCCACAGATGGTTCAAAATGATTAACAAAAACTGGTAACTGGCATTTGTCAAATTTATTGAGTTGTAATCATCGTCCGACCTTGTGATCAAGTGGTTTGCATGCTTCATATTTATGGGACCTATAGGTATGGATTTTTTTTTCCTCGCATTTTTTTTCTGCTGAGATCTCGCCTTCATAATAAGTCTTCTGACATCTTAAATTGACTGGTTCTTATCAGACCTGTGATAAATAGCTGCTTGAGAGGTGTAAAAAAATTAATCAACTAAGAATTTAATTCTCTAATGCTTTTTCATCACTTACATCCCTTGGAATTTAACTTTCAGTATCAGAATTTATAGTATTTATGTACATATTAAATACATCAAGCCATTTCAGATCCCGAAATATCAGAATTATTATAATGAAAAGAAATTATGATTATCAACTTATGATAAAGATTTTTTTCCTTAGAAACCTTGGTAAAATTATTGACTTTTTAATTATGCCAAAAAATAAATTTGATAGAAAAATAATGCTATAACGTGACTTGGGTTTTGCTTTGACAAACAATGCTGTAGAACTGAGAGAAAAAGCCCAGCAGTTTTGCATTATACACAACGAGGTTACTTTTCTTGGAACCTTTTATCAGAATGGATTAAGGTTAGGAGAGAACAGAAAGAATTTTCCCAGGTCCACTAGAAGAGTGGCATTGCAGTTGATCAAGTAGTGGCTACCTCTTAAGGGGGGAAAGGTTGCAATTATGAGAGATGAGGAGGGTTTGAGATGCAATGGTCTTTTGCGTAGCGAGCTGCAATGGTATCCAAAAGATAAAAAGCATGGACACATGGCCAACCCCTGACCAACTTAATAATTGCCATTTTCACTCTGTGGTATTAGCATTGCTGAATCGCTAAACATTTTTCATTAAGGTGAAGACAAGGTCTGTATTGAGATCAAATCATATGTAAAGTTAAGCATGCCAATAAATACATATATCATGTGTAAAAGCAAAATGATAAATTTTTCTACTGCAGGTATGGCCAACTTGTGGTACCCATGACAAGAGTAGAAAGCTAGATTATTTTGCTTGTCACACAATAGTGCTCAGCAAAATCATCTAGCAACCTTTTTTTTTGGCAAAAGTCACTTTTATTTTAAAATAATTTAAAATTCTCTATCATTGAGCAATAAAATTTCAGAGTTTATCCTTCAAACTATTTGGATGTTGAAAGTTCTTAGGAGAAAACTCTCAGAAGCTTTTCGGAGCAAAGACAGCGCTCCGTCTTCAGTGAAGTGATGTAAGACGGAGCGCTGTCTTTGCTCCGAAGAGCTTCTGAGAGTTTTCTCCTAAGAACTTTCAACATCCAAATAGTTTGAAGGATAAACTCTGAAATTTTATTGCTCAATGACAGAGAATTTTAAATTATTTTAAATTAATTTTTGAGCAAGAAGGTCTTTTAATTGTATACAAAAGTCACTCTTTTTCTACTGCATTTTGGATGCAGAAATACTTCAATTCTGCATCGATTATTGGGGAGAAGGCAGCAGCGAAATTTCCATATGTCATATAATCATTGATTAAACTTTATGAATTTTACAGGCTACTCCAAATCTCCGATAAATGTTATTCTAAAAAATGCTATATTTGGCTTCTGAGTGTAGAATATTGCAAGTTGAGTATTGAAAAATTCAATACGAGTCAAACATTAATTTTTCTTTCTAAAAAAAAAATTCCTTTAAGTACTAAAATAATTTTAAAATGTCTACATCTTATTATTTTTTAATAAGGCTGAAATCCAAGAATAATGGAATCAGCAAGTATTTAAGTATAATAATATTTATTTCACATTAAAAATTTCTGAATCATTCACTATTTGAGGAAAACATATGGAAAATGAGATAATCTAGGAGCACTGTACTTTCGTCACCACACTATGTATAAATCTATCTCACAGCTGACAACATTTCAGTATTAACCTTTATAGTTTGATACCTGTTGACTAAAGAAAATAATTAGTGATTTTTTGAAAAGTATAGCGCAAATAAATTTCAGTATATGCATTATTGTTGAAATTAATAATACCCCATTTATCCATTGAAATGAAATGATGTTGCCGTCAGAATGCTAAATTCCTACAGTACAATTCAATAAGATTAATTTTGTAAATGAGGTGCATTTCAATTGCAATATGGGGTTCCATCACTTTAGAAATTCCACCATATGATGCTCATTTTGCTACCAGAAAACACTGAAACTAGTCAGTATTATAGAGTTAAGTAGTGTTATTTTAGTATCAGAAAACTTAACGTTTACAAGACTTTTTTTCTCCATCACTTTGGTATAACTTTTAATTATTTTATTATAATTTTTATAGTGTAGTGTGTAAACGTTTGTCACTTTTATGCACAAAGGATCAATTTAGAAAAAATATTCAAATGTGTGTATTTGATAAAGAGTTCAAGTAATGTTTACTTCAGCATTTGTGTTAATATATATTGTGCATCTTTTTAATATCAAGGTAAAATGATTCGTTGTCATATTATTTATTAATTGTCAACATTTACCAATAATTATCCCAACAAATTTTTAATTTTATAGCAACATATCTATTTACTTCTCTCTCTTTTTACACACATACTAGTATATGCATGCTTAAATTTTTTTTGAATTCATTATAATGTTCAAATATATATATCCTTACATTCAGGATCAGCCAAACTGATAGAATTTGGTCCTCTAAAAGCAACCAATGTTCCACTTCCAAGTGGGGCAACATTTGTTATAGCTAACAGCTGTGTTGAAATGAATAAAGCTGCTTCGTCTCATTATAATGTGAGAGTAGTGGAATGCAAATTGGCAGCCCAGGTATTGATTTTTCGCATCCGTAATTATTGAAGGTGTTTCATGTTCTGATTTATTACTGTTTATTCTATTTATTCTGTAATTGAGCATACCAAAATGTTGGAAATTAAACTATTGTATAATTTATAAAGCAGCACCAGCCCAAAACATTTTGTCACCCTAAGCAAACTTATTTTTTGCCACTGAAGTAACTTTATTTTTCCTGTACCCTAAAAAAATTTGTTTTATCGTATTCAACTGAATTTACTTTTTTTGCCATTACACATGATTTTATTTTTTGCTACTTCAAGTGATCATACCATTTTTGCAGCTATAACTAAATTTATTTTCCTATTTCCATATTTGAAATGAAGTAAAATCATGTATAACATGGTTTCAAAATTTTATTCTTGCAAAGGTAAAAACTTAATACTCCTCATTCATAGCACCTTATTTTGAGTTCAAAGTTTGTAGCAAGCCTTTTCAATCATTAGCATGTCACCCCAAATGGCTGATTGTGTTGTTGGGTCAGCCCTGTTTATAAGCTGCAAGGAGTTGGCAAATTGGATTGCAAACAATTTCAGTCAATCAAAGTTTTTTATTGAAAAACTGCTTATTTTAAGAAAGTAACTTTTAACTAATTGTACTTTAAGTAGCAATAAACTGAAAAGATCTGTTAACTTTATAGAAATATTACTAATGTACATGTAAAAATATTCTGGGTTTTTAAAAATAATTATTTTCAATGTTTAAAACAAAATATTTCACTTTTCATAACACACACACACACGCACGTTTTTTTTAAAGTGATAATTGAGATTCATTCCATTATTTATTACTCTCTATTGACTTACCTCATTGAATTTAATAGCAACATATCTATTTATTTCTCTCTCTTTTACACACATATTAAATATATAGATAGTTAAGCTGTTACCTGAATTTCAATTGCAATCATTGATCATACAAATTACAAACGTCTTTTCAGGGATTGAAGTCAACTGCTGGATTTGTACCATGGTCTACCACCGTCCCATGGCTGAGTGGTTAGCGTGCCTGGCTAGTGATCTAAGGGACCTGGGTTCGAGCCCCGGGTAAGGCATGGATGTTTGTGTTGTTTTTCTACTGAGGTCCTGCAATCCTCATAGACCTTGTACTACAGTACTGTGCGAATTAGTTGGGACAAGCGAAGGAATGCTAAGTCCCTTCCGCCTGCAGAGTCTAAACTTTTTCGTAACCTTCTGCTCCAAGTCTAAACTAATCTAACAGATGCTTCACCCCATTGAAGGAATGATGGACAGCAAAAAGCACATACATAGGCGTTCTGGAGGCGAAAATGGTCCCAAAACTGCAGAAACTGTTTCCTAACGGCGATGGGGTATTTCAACAGGATCTGGCTCCATGCCACAATTCTAAGCTTGCTAAGAGCTTCTTTACCCAGCAACATTTGAAGGTATTGGAGTGGCCAGGAAATTCACCCGATCTAAACCCCATTGAAAAATTCGCGCATATCTAAGATGGATTGCACGACAAAAACCAAAATGATAGAAAGTGTGGTACCACGACCCTGAAGTGAAGGAGATTTATGGAAAGCTAGTGGCATCAATGGTTGAGAGGGTGAAAGAAGTAATTAAAGCTAAGGGGGATCACATTCACCATTAACTACACTATTAAACAAATAAATATCTTAATTGTGTCTTTGTCACTGCATTTTCCTATTGTCCCAACTAATTTTCACAGTTACTGTATGTATGGCATCTAAACTGACAGTCTCCTGTCAGACCTCTGTGGCAAGCATCTGCTTGAGGGGGTATTTATTTTATTTAGTGTATGTATTTCTTTTGCTATATATAGATACCCTCAGTAGATACTTTATTAGAAACTTCTCCATGTGTTATCAATAACGAGTCAAATTCGAAAATACATAACTTTTTATGGAAAATATAATTGAAGATATATGGTATAAAGATCTCATTGAAATCTAAATCTTGAAAGTTGGAGAAGCTGAATATTTTACAGTGTAGTTCATTTTGTAAAAATAAAAAATGAATCGGAATGGCAGAAAAATTGGAATAATTATTATATAGACTGCTAAAAAAACACCTAAATGTTTAATATAATGTTTATTACTTTTGTTATAGCTAACAGTTCACCTGGTTCAACCTGTTTGAAATAAGTTTTCAGATAAATTATTATACTATATAGGTGTTATTAAATATTCCACAAATCGTTAAAAGCATTGTGACATGTTGTCAACCTAACTTTTGTCACCCTATTCTTGCCACATTTTGGAAATTTAATTTCTATGTAACCAAATATTTATAAATTAAATGGATGCCCACTACTCTGTAGTGTAAAATTTTATGGAAATGGGAGCTTTTTTAAAGCAATTCTATCTCAACTCCGTCACCAAGGTTGAAACCACTGTTTTAAATACTCAATAAACATTGTTGAAAATTTTAAGATTTAGGTATATTTGATTGAACTCTATTATCAACTGCATTTTTCTGTTGGAAGTTTACTTAAAGAAGTTATGAAACTTTAAATTGGACTATCCACTGGCTTTCATTGTCTGGCCATATTATTATGAACACTGCATTGCGTTCGAAGTACCATGAAACATGGCAATATATGCAAAATTTCTTACTGACTTTAGTATTCTGCTTCACTGTAAAGTCCTTTAAAAGTCATAAAGGCATGGTGGAAAGCAAAATGGGTTTAAAAGCTGATCTGATGACTTTAAAAGGGGGATCATCGTGGGAGTGTGATGGGCAGGAGCATCCATAATAGAAGTGATGAAACTCAATAGAAAATCATGGGGGCACAATACCCCAAGTGTATGAAGAATGACAAAAGTCTCAAAAAATGTTCACCAATCATGGGAAATGCCAGAGGCTCTGACAAACAGAGGCAGGCTTTTGTTGATATGGATGTACAACAAAACAGAACTGCTACTTCATCAGCTGAGAGAGATAATCGCTAGCGGTACAAAAATCCCATTTCAATGAGAATTATACACAGAGAATTGAAAACTTTGAAATTTGGAAACTCTGCCCATAGAGGCCTGACTAAGTATGTTAGGTGTTTATAATAATTTGGCCAGGAGTGTAATAGGGATGTTTCTAATAAAGTGATCTAAATATAAGTTAACATTTGATCAACAACTTGGTAGAATTTAATGTGATAACAAGGTACTATTTTATCTACCAATAGATAAAATAGTAGCTTGTTATCACATTATATTATTATTGTTATGCAACCATTTACTTTTTCTTTAACAATGTCTTTAGATATTTTGTTGGGGAAGTTTTTTAGAGCTATAAGAGATAGCTTGGTTTTTCTGCCATGCACAATGATCTTACAAATCACTGTGAGAATTGCTTTTCACTATGTTTCAACTTTATTTCAAGCCATTTCTCATATTTAAAATTTATTTTAATATAATTTAGATTCTTGGCAAAGCATATCACTTGGAATGGAAAGCAATTAAGAGGCTTGATAATGTTCAGAAACAGCTGAAATATTCTCTTCATGAGATGCCTTCCTTAGTGAAAGAGGTACTTCATCAAGAGCCCTATACTAAAGCTGAAATTTGTCAACTTTTGGGCATTGAAGAAAATGAATTTGAGTCCATGTATTTAAGCAAATATACCAATCACTTAAAAGAATTTAAAGTATGTACATAAACTTTTAATTATAATTAAATATAAGTTGATATAATGATAAATGTACATAACTGATGCATTTGTATAGTAGTTTGAAAAAAATGTATTTTGCCGTAATTTAAAGTTATTTAAGAATTTATTTTTTTAGACTTTAGCTAGTAATAGAACATTTTCATACAATACAAAGTACTTTTTTCAGCCAATAAAGCTAAATAATTAAATTTTTACTAAATTGAAAAAGCATCTTTAAAACAAGTGAAACTATTTTGTTTCAAACTAGAAGAAGCCAAGCATAAGTAAAATACTCGCCAATTATTTCTTCAAAGCTTGACCACATCAGTGCTCATAAGTAAAAAAATAATGTTTATGTAACAGAAAGAGTATTTTTTTTATTTCTACTTATGCTTATATAAGTTTTAAAAAGTAGAGTAAATAAGGTAATGAAAGTTCTAGGTAATTTTATATACATATGATAATCTATCTTCCTGAATAAGTAAGAACATTGAACATCAACAAATTAATATTTTTTTTTATATTTGCTTAAGTGAATATTTTCTGCTGCAAATTTTGAGATGTAGAAAAAGTTGAAATCTTGGCTCTGTCAATTCAGCCTGTAATGTAAACTGTAGTTCACTTATGGAAGTTATCCAAAAACAAATATTAATGAAAACAGAAGAGTTGAGGTCACACATATGCCCAGCAGAAGAAATGATGGTATTGTTATTAAGTTTCAAATTTCTTTATATTAACAAAAATATAAATAGAGGCAAAAAATACTGAAAGTTCAAAAAACACACCTTTTGTTGATTCACTGTAGTCAATGCAAGCAGACAAATTTCCATCAAATTTGATGTAGAGAAAGATGGTGTTTTTACATGTTATGTAAAAAATATTCTGTACTAAAGTTTGATTTTTTTCTAAAATACTATATAACTTTATTGTATGTATTTCAGAAAAATGATATATATTGTTTCTAATCTTTGTAGTGAGCAAATCATTAATTATTGATTTCAGTATTAATTTCCTAGTGGCCTTGGACACCCATGTGGTTTTTGGGTTCACTCATATTTTTCTATATTATAAATTATATATGATAATGAAATTGATTGATTAACTCCAAAGTTGATAAGATTCCCAAATTATTTTTATAAACATGACTTTCTTTAATAAAGCTTAATTCATGCAAATTTAAAGTTTTATATTTCAACCAAACAGAAAAGTGGAAATTGATTACTAATATTTGAAATATTGAAATTTTCTCAGCTATATCAACGATCACTCCATGTTTACAAAGAAGCTGATCGAGTTTTACAATTTAAAGCAGTATGTGATCAACAGCCTAATGATGCACTTCAAAAACTTGGCAAGTTGATGAATGAAAGTCATGTCAGCTGCCGTGACCTTTACGAATGCAGCCATCCAGATCTTGATGAGCTTGTAGATACAGCTGTAAAAGCAGGTGCTTTAGGTTCAAGACTAACTGGAGCAGGGTAATTTTTTTAAAATATTTCTGCATCTAATACCCTAGATACATTTAATACCCCAGACTTTGAGCATATACATATACACATATATCACACTAAGCATTAGAAAAAAATGGAAACTAGAAGGTTAAAGCAAAATATTTATAATTTAATGTTACTTTCTTTTCTGTACACATTTTTGTTTAAGAAGAGAAAAAAAAAGCCTAAATTAAAAAAAAATTAACATTCTTTTGCAAAAGTGAATTCTTTTTAAATTTTAAGTTTCTGCATAAAAATAATAGGCCTAAAATTTGCAACTTATAGCAGATTTAAAAATGCTGCTTTGAATATAAAATAATACAATTTAACTCAGATTTTTTATATGCAAGATTATGTGCAAGTTATTTTGAATTATACACCCATAAAAATTGAAAGCAAAATTCAAAACTCAATAACTTTGAAAATAAGCTTTGGAGGAAAATAACTGAAAGCTAGGTGAAGCTCTCAAAGGATCTATCAAAATTGTGATTTTTCAACAATTATCCCAATCAGTATTTTTTAAAAATACAAGGATGAAATATTTAACAGCAGTATAATTAATTTGAAACATTCTCCAAACAGAATAAAATATAATTATTACTCTTATTTAGTAAATGGTTTGCCATAACAGTTATTCCTTAATTAATTTGGCAAGTAAAATTTATAATTGGCAATACACTGTTAAATTTCAGTTCTTTTTACACCTTTTACTAATCCCACAGATTTACTAATTACTGTTTAAATACTGAACATATTTGTTAATATCAAAATTTAGATAGAATTGAATGGGTGAGTGACAGTAACATTTTCCATAAAAAAAGTTCACTTTTGAACCTTTTTTTATATTTTTGCTATAAAAATCATACCATTACTGCTTTTGAAGTTAAATCTGTATAGTTAGTATTGTGATGAAATCTGTCAGAATCCAACTTATAATTAGGATGTAATTTTTTCAGAATTTTACGCAACAAAACTGAAAAATGATACAAATTATGATATGAAAACAGCTTTTAAGTTTATATACACTATAACAAGACCTTCAAAATTTTGTATGGAACCAGACAATTTTCTGAGACTTCAAGGGCTAGCAGTTTAGGAGCTTGGAGCCAAAGGTTTTATCAAAAGTGTAATAGAGTTAAAACACTAAGCCTGACATGATGTCCAGTATTTTTAAAGCCCTCCACTATAAAAATAAACTGAATAATTTTATCATTTCCATATTTGTATTTTTTATATTAATATGTATTACAGTATTTTATCTTTTGCTGTAAGAGGTAATATCCACTAAGAATCTCTGGAAAAAGATTGCAGAGAAATGTCAGAATCCAAACATGCAGAATTAGGTGATGATGCAATGACAATTAAACATAGCAAATTGTAGCTCTGATGTGCAATATTCATTCAGCAATCTACAGTCCAAAGAGGTAATTCCATATCAATACATACCCTGGCTTATGCAGATGTATAATCTCATAATGAAATATCATAAACAAGTTTCATAAATATTTTTACCTATTCCTAATGGGACAATTCAAAGTTATATTTCATTATTTGGAAAATAAATTTGTATTAATGTTTAATTCATTTACCAAACAAGCTATTGTTTTCATTTTGTTTTCCATTTGTAGGATTCAACTTTTCCTTGTTTTTAGAGATAAATGAAAAAATCTTTTATGGTTGGATAGGTACTAATAAAACATTAGGATTTGTATTTTTTTTAATCTTCAAATAGTTTTGATTTGTTACATTCGAAAAATAGCAAAACTTTAAATAATTATTATAAACGATCTATTCTTGCTAAAAATTTGAGATGAGTGGGTAGAATATGGTGGCCAAGGACTTTACATTGACAGTAGTAAAAGAATTTTTCGTTTTAAGGATTTAATAGGTACTAATGAAATATTACTTATTTCATTTTCTGTATCATTTATTTAAATTTCCACTGTTCAGAGTACAAAATTTGGAAAATAACAAACCTCTCATTTTGAAAACAAGCACTCTGTATTCATCAGAGATATTCTTTTGGTTATTTTGTAGTTCACTTAATATTAATGTATCACTTGAAAAAATATGAAATCTCATATCTTAAATCCCAAAGGAACATATTGATTTGGAAAGGCTCTCCACTTTAAAAATCAAGTTAAATTTTTGGCTGTTTTATTCTGATATTTAACTAAAATATTAATGCCAGATTAGTATTATAAATATATAACCATATAATTTCATAAATGTAATAAGTTATGCTTATTATTTAAATGCAGTAAGTTGCATTATATTCTCATTATGGAACAGAAACCTAGAGTGCTGTGGGCAGACAATGTCAAAAATGACCTTGTTAGAATTGGCCTACAGTGGCCAAATGCAGCAGCTGTAACTCAATTCCAGACACGTTTGGATAAGTAAACTGCACAATCTGGTTGGACCTCCACAGCTGCTTGAAGATTTTTGTCTGTCTGTCTGTTATATCAGAAAACTGTAATAAATTTTATTTTGTCCAAGTCAATCCAATGAAAATTTTTTAACAAAAATATCAGTCACTTTCACCCAAATTTATAAAAAAATAACACCTGAATAAAAATAAAAAAAATTAATTTGAAAAATAATTCCCTACTTCCATATTAAAATAAGGGTTTTCTTCACCAACTCAGTCCTGAATTTTGTAGTCCATGTAATTTAGCCATTAGTCCGGTGTATAGCGAAGAAAAAACATCACTTAGCAATAGAGCAATTCTCAACTCAATGAGGCACAGGCCTAATTTGAGGGGTTTCCAAATTTTAAAATTTTATGGTTTGGGTTGGGTTGTTTTACCTCTGAGCGACACTTTTTTGCACACCATGGGCTAAATGGCCAGGTCACATGGACCCTGAAGGCTCAGAGAAGGTTTGGGGAGGGGACCCACTGGAACAGCTGTTGGGAGACAGATGGTAGCCTCCCGTCAAGACCATCCAGCATGTTCTTTAATGTGCACAGAGTATGGCTCTCCCGCACACTGGGCCACGGCTTAACATCCCATCCAACGGACGGCCGCCTTTCCAAGCCCATCGGTGTCCCCTACTGACCGTGGGCAGGGCGGGGGAATTTTGCGAAGATAAATCTCAACGCTGACCCAGCTGGGAATTTTATGAGTAAATTTATATTGTTCTTGAAATGTTTGTTTCTCATCTTACCATAGCATAAGTTTTTTTTATATACCATATTTGCCTACATACATGATGATGTTTTTTTTTTATTCAGCATTTAAAAAATGCAGGGTTCTCTTAGTCACATGCTGATTAATATACAATAAATCAGATCAATATTCCGAAAGAAGCTACTGAAAACTGGATCATATTATATTCAAGGTGGTCTTCCAATCAAGATATAAATAAGATTAAATCTCAAATATCTATTTTATCTGAAACCTATGTAATGAATTATTTAAATGTGAGTAATTGCACTGTTTATTTTCAACTTGAGTATGAAACATCATAAACTTAAGGTTTAAAATATGCATCATGTCCATAATACAGAATTAGGCAATAATTTTTTTTTCATGCTATGCATCACATTAGTTAGTTGGCTCTATGTTAAGCTACCAGAAAAAAAAAAAACTCTCCCAAGCAGCTGCTTGCCACAGAGGTCTGACAGGAGCCTGCCAGTTTATATGCCACAGAGGTCTATGAAGGAAAAACCCCAGCAGAAAGAACAACACAAACATCCCTGCCTTACCCAGGGCTCAAACCCAAATCCCTTTGATCAGTGGCCAAGATGCTAACCAGTCAGCGTGCTTGAACTGTCATAAACTTTCCCCGTGACTTTTAATGTACCTCTAATTGATGAGATTCCTTTTTCTATTTTCATCTATACAACACATGCATAATTAATAATATATATAATATATAGTTAATAATAATAAAAAACTTCTGATTAAACATGTTCTAAGAATATATGAAACAGTGTTAAACATTTTTAGTACTAATTAGAATAAATAAAATAATAAATAAATACCCCCTGAAGCAGCTGCTTGCCACAGAGGTCTGAAAAGAGCCTGTCAGTTTATATGCCATAGTAGAAGGTCTGTGAGGATGGCTACTGATCTCGCTTGGCTACTGATCTAAGGGACCTGGGTTTGAGCTCCGGGTAAGACATGGACGTTTGTGTTGTTTTTCTGCTGAGGTCCTGCCATCCTCTCAGACCTTCTACTATGGCATATAAACTGACAGGCTCCTGTCAGACCTCTGTGGCAAGCAGCTGCTTGAGGGGGTATTTTATTTTTTTTAGAAGGTCTGTGAGGATGGCAGGCCCTCAGCAGAAAAACGACACAAACATCCATGCCTTACCTGGGGCTCGAACCCAGGTCCTTTAGATCAGTAGCCAAGCGCGCTAAACTAGGAAAATAAAATTTATGTTCTTGAGTTTAGTTTTGGTAGTATATCATTAGAATACAAGCTTGAAATAATTTTATTTGAAGAAAATTTACATTTTGTTATTTTTATGTAATGTTTTAAATGCCATAAATAACGTTAATTTATGCATTATTATGTGTTAATTTACAACACTGTGATGTTATCTGAATTGATGCTTCAAATATAGAGATTTTAGCCATGTTTTTTTTTTTACAGTTGGGGTGGTTGTTGTGTTTCTCTTATATTAACCACAGATGTAAAAAAGTTTATTGAGCAGCTGAAAGAAAAGTATTATTTAAATAGTCAAGGAAGGAAGAAAATGATAAATACTGCAGTATTCCCTACCCAACCAGGAGGAGGTGCAGTTTTGTATACAGTATAAAGTATAGAAGTTTTTCTTTGAAAATTACAAACAAAAAAATATGGGTACTTTTTATCACAAAGTTTAATTATTGTAGTGTTTTAATTTCATTTAATCTGGGGCCAAAATATATACTGTTAAAATTGTTAAAACAAATATTACAATGGAAATTTGAATGTTTAATTGGGATCTTTACAAATAGTGATAATCAAGTGTATTTGATTGTGAACATAAAATTTTATCAAGTACAAAGAAAATTAATTGCAAAAAAAGTATACCCAGAAATTACAATACAAATTTAATTGATTTTAGTAATTACATGTTGCATATAGTACTTTTGTTTCTTAAATTTTCAAAATTTGAAGGTTAATATTGTATTATGTTCATTGTCGTCAAGAGATCACCTCAAATATAAATTGCAAATACAGTGGACCTTCGTTATAGCGCTGCTCACTATACCGCGCACTCGGTTATAGCGCGGGCGATGTTTGCGAAAAGTTCAAACATGTTTATACAGGTCAGTGTGGTGTTAGTGAGTATCGCATTTTATTGTTCCTGCGTATTGAGTAATCGTGTATGTATTGAGTTCCTGCATGTATTTTGAATAGTGTTTAATTATTGTATGCATGATGAGTAAAAGAAAACTTACAGTGTGAAATTTATTGTGTCGCCACCGCGCCGCTCGGTATAACGCGGGTGTTGTTTCCCGCCCGACATGCGCGTTATATCAGGGGTCCACTGTATTAAGATTTAAAATCTAATTCAATTAATTTTTAATATTAATATTTAGTTCAGATTAATACATAATGCAAAAAAACATAGAATGGTATATATTTATAAAGCAATGTGATTGTATTTTGCACACAATACTGTTTTTACATTTAGCTTATTTTTTAATAATAATAATAATGAATAATTTGTAATATAATAATAATAAATAATCTAAAAAATTATTTGTAAAACACATTTATGATGCATTGATTAGCTAGTGCTGAATTTTCTATGTTATGTAAAGTAACTACTTGACTAACATGGTACAGTTATTTACATGGAAGGTATGATAGACATCACTAAAGAGTTGCGTGTTTCATTCTCCTTTGTTCAGTGGTGAGTAATGGTAACTGTTCCTACAGGAAACTTCACAAATTCAGTGAAAATGGCAAAATGAAAATTTTATCACTTTTCAGAAATCTTTCCAGGGTCAATCAGGGGAACACAAATGTTTGCATTACTTCATATTGGTACTGATGTTGTTGGGAGAACCTTACCATTTTTTCAGTCTTGAGAATGGAGGTAGGGTAGGCTCCAAAAACATACAATGTAAGACCTTCTTCACCAAGCAACATCAGTGACAATGCAAACAGACCTTCTTCACCAAGCAACATCAGTGACAATGCAAACATTTGTGTTTGCCTCATTGACACTTGCAAGAAGAGCTCCACAAGACAGTAGAGAAAAAATATTTTTTTCTTCACCCTTTCTGCTGAAACTGTCAATATCCAAAAACAATACTGAGTAGAGAATAATGAAATACACAATAGTGTACTATAATGATATCTGCCATAATTGTTTACTGTTTAACTGGTCAAATCAGCTTGTCATAAATGCATTTTGTACTTTTTTTTACTATATTATAATGCTAAAAAAAAGTATTTTATATTCTGTTAAAATGGTAATATAGTAAAGTTCCTGGTAAACCTCACTGTTAAGTGTCTGCATTAGATGAATAATTAAACATATGGGAAGAAATAGGTTAAGTTCCTGGTCCCAATTAATTTTAGAAAAGACAAGGCAAATTGTATTGGATAAGCTTCTTATTTGTTTATCTATTTTATAAATCCAATTAAGAATTACACTCTTATATTAGTTTAGGGGCAGGGGTGGCTCAGTCAGTAGCACGCCAGGCTCGTAATCTGTAGTTCCCAGGTTCGAGTCCCAGCTGGGTCAGGGTTAAGATTTATCTCCACAAAATTCCCCGCCCTGCCCACGGTCAGTAGGGGACACCGATGGGCTTGGAAAGGCCGCCGTCCGTCGGATGGGACGTTAAGCCGTGGCCCCGTGTGCGGGAGAGCCATACCCTGTGCACGTTAAAGAACACGCTGGATGGCCTTGACGGGAGGCTACCATCTGTCTCCCAACAGCTGTTCCAGTGGGTCCCCTCCCCCAACCTTCTCTGAGCCTTCGGGATCCATGTGACCTGGCCATTTAGCCCATGGTGTGCAAAAAAGTGATGCTCAGAGGTAAAACAACCCAACCTTATATTAGTTTAAGTAACAGTTTCTTATGCAGTCCCTATGATAAACCACATGTTCTCTGGTCTTGATTAATGTGGTTCCTGTTCCTTGTGGCCTCACTGATTTGGCCCACATGCTTGTGAAAGTTTGCAAGAAATATAGCATGACATTCATGCAATAGAACAGTGGTTTTCCAACTCTTAATATCTGTGGAACCCTTGTGACTAAATCTAATTTATTGTGAAACTTCTACATACTGTAAAAATGTACTTTTCAGGTACAGAAATGAACTAAAACTTTTCAAAACATAATCTTTTATTTATAAACATGTAAAATTTACACTATTTATGCCTGATTATTATTTTTATTTACATAAATTTATGCCTGATTTTATTGATTATTATTAAAAATTATTGCCTGATTCTTGGGCATTTGTGGAACTCCTGAAAATAGTCGTGGAACATACCACTGAATTAGAACATTACACACTTTTTCTATTAACATTATACACAAACATTACACAAATTTAATGCATTATGAAAATTGAAAGCATGAAATGTTAGGATACTGTTATAACAAAATTTAAGCTCCTACCAAAAAGTGGGAGTCAATATCAACCACTGGTGATTCACTGATATTGGAGCACTATCCTCACTCTAAAAACCATTTGAATTTTATCATAATTCTTCAATAGCAAAATTTCTAAGATTAAAATTTATTGCTAGTAGACATATAACTATATGATAATATTTTTTACTATTACTGAGCACTTTAATATTGTTTATACTCGGTAGATTACACTACAGAAAACATAATATAGCATCTGTTCTGATCAAAGTAGAACTTTATATGAGATCTTTTATTCCATATACATAAAGCATAAAACAAATATTGGGCTTTTTTTTGTGTGTGTAATGTCCAAATTGCACCTACCACCTTTTTCATGATAACCTTTGTGATTATAGTATCACATTTCAGAGAATAAATAATATCTTGATTTTATAACATATATTTGAATAATACTTTTTTTGCAAAATTATTCAATGATCAAGTATTTATAATGATTAGACAGTAGCATGGGATAGTCATATCCACTAAGTATCTTTTTGATTAACATCTTTTGTTACAAACATATGCCAGTCAATAATGTCCCCATTACCACCAGTTCATTGTATTTTTCACAGATAATTTGGTATTTTATAAAGATGTAGATTTAAATATAATCTGCAATTGCCATATGTGAGCTCTATGTTGCAGTTGTAATTGTCAAAGTATTATTACAACTGGGTTTATTTTTACCGATTTTCGTTTAATATTGCCATCTACTTTTCAGTAAGGTTGCCAACAGCCTTTAAAAGAGGGAATTACCTCTGAGAAATTTGAATACATAGACTGCTATCTAGTTCAGTCATTTCAGTTGATTTTTTTTTTTGGTCTCATAAATGAACACAATCTTTCACATTCTTCTGGTTTCCCTTTTTAAGTTGAAAAAGCCACATGGTTTTTTAAAACTTAATGCAACTTCTAAAAAATTAAAATAATTAGTTATTTGAAATAATTTTGAACTAAAATTTAAATATATAATGATATATGTAGGAGAAAGAAACTTGTAACTACTCCTTGCTTATTCAAGTTTACTTTTAAAGTTCACCGAGACAGTAGCCAAATACTTTGACCACTATGCCAAATAAAACTGATAACTTGCTATAATTCTAGGTTCTATAGCCACTGCATCATTTAGTTGAATGTATTTAATTATCCAAGAACAAGCCCTTTGTTATGTAGTGCTGACTCCCCCATCTGCCCGAAAAAAATCACCTCTTTCAGTTCAAGGGTGAATGCTGCCAATCAATCCATTAACAATGGGCTCACCAATTGCTTTAACAGTACATTGCTATAAGTAAACATCCGCAAAATTCCCCGCCCTGCCCACGGTCAGTAGGGGACACCAATGGGCTTGGAAAGGCCGCTGTCCGTTGGATGGGACGTTAAGCCGTGGCCCCGTGTGTGGGAGAGCCATACCCTGTGCACGTTAAAGAACACGCTGGATGGCCTTGACGGGAGGCTACCATCTGTCTCCCAACAGCTATTCCAGTGGGTCCCCTCCCCCAACCTTCTCCGAGCCTTCGGGGTCCATGTGACCTGGCCATTTAGCCCATGGTGTGCAAAAAAGTGCTGCTCAGAGGTAAAACAACCCAACCCTATAAGTAAACAAAAATGAATAGGAGGTAAAAAAAAACAAGCTTGCATATGTTTCTATTCAATAGAATGAAGGTTAGAATAATGGAGAGGAGAAGTTGTCATTAGCTGGGTAGGACCTGAACCCACAACCTCCTGATAACATGTCAGGTGCTCTGACCACTGAGCTATCGGCTGCCAAACAGTCATTTTCTATTAGTGGCTTTAAGCATTATACCATAGAATAGTCATTGGAAATGTAGTTGATGCTTGATGTGGGCTGGCCAGGTGCACTAAACTGAAAGGTGCCATCTGGACTAGTCTTCATTTACAGTCAACTACATTTCCAATGACCATTCTATGGTATAATGCTTAAAGCCTCTTTTGACCTACAGGCTCATGTCCTAATAGAGGAAAGCCATTAATAGGGGATGATTATTCGGCAGCCAGTAGCTTAGTGGTTAGAGCACTTGACATGTTATCAGGAGGTCGTGGGTTAGATCCCACCCAGCTAATGACAGTTTTTCCTCTATATTATTGTAAGAATGAAGTTTCATTGCTTATATAGTTTCAATTTAATTCTTGTTGGCTACTGGTTTAAGGGACCTGGGTTCAAGCCCCGGATTAAGGCAAGGACGTATGTGTCGTTTTTCTGCTGAGGGCCTGCCATCCTCTCAGACCTTCTACTATGGCAATAAACTGACAGGCTCCTGTCAGACCTCTGTGGCAAGTAGCTGCTTGAGGGGGGATTTATTTATTATTTATAAATAATTTACACTAAAATATTAAACAAGAGTACTTCTGGTTTTAACAGCAACTCAGTGAGCCCGCTACAACACACCTCTGCCTATTTCTGAACCTATAAAGTATGCAAATGTAAATGCTTTACTCCAATATTTAACGCACAATTCCAAATGTTCAAAATGCAAATTATCAGCCACAAGTATCATCAACTACAATTTGAAACAATGACATGTATTTAGACACATTGTTGCTGAAATAACAGTACAGGCAAGTGAAATCTCACAAATCAGCGCCTCCAGAGTTGCAGCTTTCCTAGTAGACAGTATTCTTTTGAGTACCATATTAATAGAAGTAGTACTTCTGAAAATCAAATGCATCATTGACAATAATAAGTGAATAATGTGTTTACCTGCTAATTGGTAACCCTACTGCCATGAAACCAGAAACTTCTAATCTAGTCTATCATAAGAAAATTTATTTTTCCCATACTGCAAATTTTAAATTTCCAAATATTTTATTATATATCAATATAACTATAAGTTGTGTTTTTTTCTGTTTACTATTGTAATATGCCATTTACAGCAATAAAGTGTGTACTATATTTTTTATGTTTTTGATTGAAATGGAAATTACACAGTTTTACATACAGAAATATACATGGCTTAGATCAAGTAAATTTTTTATAATTTGTAAACTTGAAAATGTAGTGTAACTTCAGTAATCATGGTAGTCACATTCAATGAAGATCAACATGAGAGTCAAATTGCACCATTAAAGATTTGTGAGAAAAGTAGAGGTAAGGTAAATACAAATGGGTGTTGGCAGGAATTTTGTTGGGGCAGGGGGAGGGCAGAAAAAAGAATCGGAGTTTCAAGATGGAAATATTCTGGTCGAGCTATTCAAAAAAAAAAAGCTCAAAAGAAGCTTTTTAGAAGTAAATGTTTTTTTCATACTATTAATAAGTAAAAGATATACTTCTGAAAAAAAATCAAGATTACATTTCACTATAGAGAAAAACGGTAATTTTTGCTACACCTGTATTGTTTAACAATTATTTTCCAGGGGATGGGGGGAGGATCTTTGCCTACGCCCATGTACATACAATAGTATACAACCATTAAATCTTAAGCATTTTATCTTTCAAATGAAAATTGAACCTTTATTTTTATTTACGTTTTATTTGAAATTCTATTTCGGTTTTGATCATGGGAATTCATAGGCGTTCGCTTTATTCATCAGTGTTTCAATTAAAAAATTCATAATGCGAATATTTCCCTGGAAGTACCTATTCATGGGTAAGCTTTGACCCCCACCCCTTCCTCTCGTGGCGTAACTCGCAGCTGCCGAATCTTAAGTGGGAGGGGGGATCCAAAATGTATAGGAAATGCAATAAAAATTTATTCAACCAACATACTGGTGTACGTAAAAGAAATAGGAGCTAAGAAGCAAAGGTTCAAATCCCAAACAGTCTCGATGCTTGATAGAAATAAAGATTTTTAAGTTCCACATAGAACGCTCTGCCTAATCACCTATACTCCGTTTCACATAAAGAATGGTGCAGCAAGTCACCCTCAGAGTTTCTTATCCAATAGTGATTTATTGCAAACCATGAAAGCCAAATGTAACGCCAGAAAATGTATCAATCTTCAACTGTCTGTGTGTGGGTTGCCATAACTCTTCATTTAAAGGGACTAGGAATCAGGAAATTTAACAGAAAGTAGCATGATAAGTATGCAGTCCAAATATTTCATAATATATATATCTTATTGACCCAATTTTATTGAGGATTAGATAAAGCTACTATAGGGATAACCGTTTAATTTTCTTTTGAAGATCTTGTTTAAAGGAAAGTTTTGAGACCTCGATGTTGAATTAAAGTGTCTTGTAGGCGCAGTAGCTTATATAAGAAGTCTGTTCGACTTTTAAATCTTTACATGATTTGAGTTCATATCGGTTTCTATCTTCAAAAAATTTAAAACCATAATATTTTTATAAATTCCACTCTCTCGTCTAACCGCGGCGGCTGGCACGTATTTGGTCGGACATGTAAACTATTTGTTGACATATCAAAAGGTTATTTAGTTCTAGTCCTGAATTTTAAATCCAAATAACTGTTAAAGCAAAAAATAAGTCGTGTTTAAACTTTTTTGATATCAAACATTTATGGTTTTATATATACTCCAAATCACTACAATTTGGAGTTTATATAAAACCCACCTGCATTTCTGAATAAAGATAGTGTAAAATAATTAGATTAACATTATTAAGATTTTAAAGAAATGTAATCAACAGTTTAATATAAATATATTATTTAAATTTTCATAAAATGAAATTAACTCGATAGGTTCAATAATAAAAAAATCAATATTTTCATGAAACGTATTTCACTTCCGGTTTCCATTAATAGCTACATTTGCGATTTCTAGTCTCGAAAACAGGTAAGGAACCTTATTATGTGTGTAAATATATAACTCATTTATACTTAT
Source organism: Ryuthela nishihirai (assembly GCA_038380435.1). Classification (NCBI taxonomy): domain Eukaryota; kingdom Metazoa; phylum Arthropoda; class Arachnida; order Araneae; family Heptathelidae; genus Ryuthela; species Ryuthela nishihirai. The sequence goes on from JAWZYU010000501.1 coordinate 57,451, forward strand.
TTACACCCAACATGGGGTCAGATAGGGGGAACTTGCGTACAAAATTTCATACCATTCTGTCACGTATCTCGGGAATTGCAGGATACCAAAATTTTTCGAAACGGAAATAAAACTGCAATTTGTGTAAAAACGAAGCAACGGGCTATGAGCACTCACTGACGTTAACGACCCGAGTAACACCAAGTAATTCTAGTCACTAATATATCGGTGTAAAAGAAATTATGCTTCGTTGTGCACTTTACAATATTTCGGAGTAAAAAAATGGCATTTTTAATTGCTCATTTCCATAAACTAAATTATAATGTGTACATGAAAAAGGACATTTCTCGCACATGATGCCGGAGCTATTTGCTGTGGCGGGGTATTATCTTTTCGTTGGTTGATGCCTTCTTTGATCTTCATATTTTGCAGTTCCGTTCGTTATGTGAAACGGTATAAATAATAAATAAATAAATACCCCCTCAAGCAGCTGCTTGCCACAAAGGTCTGACAGGAGCATGTCAGTTTATATGCCACAGTAGGAGATCTGAGAGGATGGCAGGACCTCAGCAGAAAAACGACCCACACATTCATGCCTAATCCTGGGCTCGAACCCAGGTCCCTTACGGTAATGTAAAACAAACGAATAAATAAGAAAGTGTTTCATAAGAAAATTTCCAAAAACAATTATTTGGTATTTAGTATGTACCCAAGGTGAGGGTTTTGCAGTCATATCCCCCTGACTCAAGTGCATCCAAACTCCATTGGAAGTTTCTACTTAGGCCACTGGAATCTAATATTTTGTTTGAATTAAAAATATATGTAAATATAATTAAAAATATATGCACAATAAATCCTTTTACTTATACTGAGCTGTACCAATTCGAGAATTTCCATGTTTTGTCAAAAGACGTACATCTTCTAAACTAGGCTTTGTGTAAAAAATATGTAGAGATTTCAATTTTGTTCAACAATATTCTTTCATTATAGAGTACTGCAGCGGAATTCAGAGCAAATTCTTATGAGCGGCATTGCTGTTGTTAAATATTCCAATTTCCTTAATCTTACATAGTGAACTGAGATTTAGATATCAATTAAATCTATGTTCAGTCACATTTTTTCGTACAAAGCGTAACTTAGAAGTAATAGATCTTCGAATTTAGTTCCCCATTATGTGGCAACCATAACTCATCGAGAAATCGTGGTAGACGCTTCAAAATTTGGCATTTTTCGTTGTCAAATTGCTGTGGTCATTTGAAGTCCAAATTCAAAACGGGGGAGAGGGCTTGCTAGAATCAAAAATATTTACCTATCCTTACGGAAAACGGTAATAGCTGCCAAATCCATTGTCATCTTTACTTCCTGTTTGTCAAAACTGTTGTTCCACCATATCTAAATACAGTAGTGCAGAGTGTTATAGCCCCCCTAAACAGGGGAAATATGAAAACTGTTCTACTATACCTTCAGAATGACAGGTCTGAAAGTAACAGGTTATCGTCAAATAAAAGCTTGTGACATGGGGAGTGGCACAGGTTATAAAATCCCCCCCGAAAAAAAAGGAAAATATGTGGATTGTTCACTGTATCTCTTGAACGCTACAGCAAGACATGTCTAATGAAAGCTTGTGATGTGGGTAATGTTAAGAGTTATCAAACTTGCCCCCCACCCTGCTTTTTTCTCCCCTAAAAAAGGGGGAAATGTGAAAATAGCTCTACTATATCTTCTGAATGCGAGAACCGTTACCATCCAAGAGATAAAAGATCATATTAAGACCGTCGGAGACTACTTCGAATTATGCTCCCCACCATCCTCCCCTCCCTGCGAAAGGCGACAGTAATTTTCCAGGGGTCGACCTTAAAGAGTTATATATCTCAAAAGCTTGCGAGAAGGGGAAGAAAAATATGGTCGATGTTTATAAGCCATATATAAAATGGAAGTTTTTGAAAGTAGGAGTTTTTTAGTGACAAAGAAATTTAAAAAAATACCTATCTTCCTACACGCGACGCCTTAAAAAGTAGAAAATAAATCAAACTTATTGGTTCTGTTGGTGCAATGGTATCCTACTGACACTACCAAATGAGATCTAGGTATTAAAACATTTTTCTTGATACTGAAAGCCAAAAAAAAAACCTCTGGTGAACTTGCTAACCTAAAAACAACCACGTAAAACCCTAACTTGACCAACAATTCGTATTAAATAAGTGTATCCAATTTTTAATTACAAAGAATAGTTTCCTTTATATTCACTATTTACATTTGATACAACTTTTAAGAGTTCTACCTAATTTTTCATCTTTATACTCAATCACTGGCAGAGCTCTGGTCACTGTCTGAATATGTTCCAAGTAGACCAAGGCCACCAGATAAAACTGATGGTATGTTATTCTGCTGTGTGTCTGGAGTTTTTGCATTTCCTAGATTTGTTGCGTGTGAAGTGCTACATTTAGCATCATCAGAATTTACATTTTTCTTTATCTTGATAAAGCCCGAGATTTTGTTTGCTGATCCTAATGAACCAATACTCTTTTCCCAGACTTCTTTTTTCACTGCTTTGTTTGGAGACTTGATATTGTTCTAAAAGTAAAATGTTTCTTATAAGCACTGTAGTTGAACATAAAAATAATAAGAAAGAGAGACATTCACTAAACATGATTTGAGAACTACTGTCATATATTAACATAGCATAAATAGTAACTTTTCTACAGTTTCAACCATACTCTTATTGCAGAACTAATTCCAAATTATAGCCAGGAAGAGCATTTAAGCAATAAATTTCACAAAATAATTTTGTGATAAATATATCACAACTATATAGCCCATATGTTATCTTAACCCTACATTATCTTCTAATCCAGATAAAACAGTAACATTAGGTACACACAGATGAAAAGCTAGATGGAAGTGGGTTACTAACCATTTGAAAATTTCAATAACTAAATAGTTTTGCCAACTGCTATTCCTAGATGAAAAGACTGGCTCAGCATATGATGAATATAGATCACAGTGTTAAATTGAAATTATCCAGTTCAGGTTATTCACCCTATTCTTCACTCTCTCAAGCAAGTTTTTTCCCTTTTTACTATAAAGTCAAAAAACAAAAGCAGCTGCTTTGGTGTGAGAAACTTTTTTTTTTTGGAAATGTGCTTTTTGGCTACATAAATGATGCCCTTTGAATGATTAATGTACACTACAGGTTTTCCACATGTAATATTATGTCTATTCTCATTGAGAGTGGTAAGATATAAACAATAAATTTTCAATGTATATAAAAGCTAAATGACAAGAACTGAACCTACAAACTGTTGTTTCGTGTAACTATATCATTTGCACATCTATACAAGGAATTTGTGTGCAACGGAATATTACACTCAAACCATACAGAGAGCTGCCAACCTTGCATACAAAAATTACGACCATAAAACTAATAAATTGCCATATTTTACAGAATTTCAGTAATATATCGATTATTAATCAATGCTTTAATATTTATATCATTATAGCAATTTCTTACTTACCTACCCAATGTTTTCCAGAATCCCCACAACCCCACCTTTATAGTGCCAGTAAGCTTGCAATACTCAAGTGACACCCACCATCTAAGCTTGCAATACTGAAAGATCCTTCAATTTTTTTATTATGGACTTTTAGCAGCCAAATTCTAAGTTCATCATTTTAAGACAGAGTCACAATTTTTCATATATATCTAACATACAAACACATACACAAGGAAATGCATATTGTTTTAGTAGTCACGCTCATTAGCCACCGCAACAAGTGTATAATAGTAAAACAGATCTGTGAATAACTGCTAGTCTATTGGCAAAGGACAAAGGTTAAAATCAAAACATTGGAAAATGTCATAATGCATATCAGATGGAATCATTGGGATGAGGTAATGCAGAAGATAGTATCAAATTTGGTAAGACAACTGAGTATTATGTCCTCTATGAGCTTAACAACACAACTATATGATACAAACAATTGTGCTGATTTATTAGTGAAGGCCCCTGCCATTCTATTATGCAGTAGTAGTAGTAGTAGCATTTATTTCCACTCGTAATCCATACATATATATATATCACAAAATTTCACACATGTAATAATAAAAATGGTGGAGCCACAAACACAAAAAACCAACAAAAATAGAGCAAGAAAAATAAAAACCACACATATAATTTTAGTTATTACATGCCGAAACCAAGGGGCTAAACTGCCTGTCCAGGTTCTATTTTAATTATCAACATCATATTAAAACTTTAGGCACCAATAATGGGAATAACAATCAATTCTTAATATAACTTGATACATCAATAATAAAAGGAAGGGTATTCATTAACGGCCGTCCCGTGGCCGAGTGGTTAGCACACTTGGCTACTGATCTAAGGGACCTGGGTTCGAGCCCCGGATTTAGGCATGGTTGTGTGTGTCATTTTTCTGCTGAGGTCCTGCCGTCCTCTCAGATCTCCTACTGTGGCATATAAACTGACAGGCTCCTGTCAGACCTCTGTGGCAAGCAGCTGCTTGAGGGGGTATTTATTTTTTATTTATTTATTCATTAATTATAAATAAGAGATTTAAACAATTGACTGTAAAGTAGGATTCATAACAGTTAATATATATGTATGTAATTTCTTTTTGAAGACAAGAATTGTAAAAATTTGGTGCCAAATAAGCGAAGTCCTCTGGAGAATATTCTTCTTTGCCAACGATTCTGATATAAAAATGATAGAATTTTGTATATATAAATATTTCTAATATGATGAAAATGAAATAAAGTAGATGGGTGTAAAATAGAAAAATTAACAATGAACACTAACTTAAATATTTTTTATGTATCATAAATAAATTACATAAATTAATATCATAATCACCTCCCCAAATACACAAACCATGCTGTATATCAGAATAAACCCAGGCATAATATAGTACTGTTAAAAATTTATCTACTATTTTTTGAATATGATAAAATTTAAACAATGTGTACCTTAACTTTTTTGTTATCTTATTTGCATGAGTCCTCCACCAAGAATCCATCTCAACCCCAAAAAAATTGTAATTATATACTCTTTCTAATTTAGGGTATATACAATTGTGATTAAGAATGCAATCAACATCGTGATATTTAATTTCTATTGGAGTATCTGTTTTAAGCAATTCAGAATAAAGAAACTTATTAATATTCAAATTTAATTTATTCAAAATTAGCCACCTATATATTTTTAAAAGATCATTTTCTACATTTGTTTCCATTTCTAAAATAGTATCTGCTGTGTAAACTACTGCAATATCATCAACATAACATATTAACGATCCTCTTAAATGTAAATCGCATAAATCATTAATGTAAATAAGGAACAAGATGGGACCCAATACAGAGCGTTGAGGTACACCTTTCTTAATTTCCCTAAATGAACTTATTTCCCTATTCACTTTTACCGCCTGACTTCAAGCTAAAAGGTAGCTTTTAAACCAATTAGAAATATGTCATCTTATACCATTGGCAAAGAGTTTTTTTAACAGCATTTCCTGATCCATTGTATCAAAAGCTTTTTGTAGATGCAGAAATAGCGTCAATGTTTTTTACCTGCATTAATGCTTTTGTAAATACCTTCCGTTAGTTTTAGAATACATTGTTCAGTGTTTTAACCCTCCCTAAAACAAAATTGGTTCTTGGGAAAAAAAGCTATGGTGATTTAAAAAATTCATGTCTATTTTTAACAATTTTTTCAATTAATTTAGAAAACACTGACAACAATGAGATCTATCTATAATTAATCAACAATTGTTTATCATCCGATTTGTAAAGCAGGGAAATTAAAGCATATTTTAGTTGTTCAACAAATATTCCTTGTTGTAGTGATAAATTAAATAAGTAAAAACATGTAAATTATATTTAGCAATAATTTCTAACATGGATACTGTAATACCATCATTCCCAGAGGCTTTATTTTTCCTCATTGCTGCAAGTACTTTACCAATTTCTGCATCATCAGTATTTTTTATATAAAGAGATTGTGATATACAATTTATATCACATGAATAACTTAATATATACTGATTATCAATTTCAGGAAGAGCCAAAACGTTATGGCCAGAACTTCTTTATGCAAATCGAAGCAAATGCAGGTAAATGATGACACGTGTAAAGGTCATGAAACAGCATAAATAACACCTGATACTGAGCTCTGTTAATCAGTGTTATTCTTGTTCTTCAGATGGGAAAGGTAGCAGACTTAATGAGTTTGACAAAGGCCCAAATTGTAATGGCCAGACGATTGGGTCAGAGCATTTCTGAGTTGGCAAGGCTTATGGGGTGCTCACAAGGTGAGTGAAGGCTATCCCGTATCGTATGAGCCAAAAGAAGGAATACTGTAGTGCAACTCTCCTGTAATTTGAATGCTGGTGATGGGATTAATGTGTCACAACACACAAACCCTGCTGAAAATGGGGCTGTGTAACCACTCCAAGTGCCAATGTTAACCTCAGTTCACCATTGAAAGTGCCTACAGTAGGCATGCGAGCATCAAAACTGACTGTTAATGATTGGAAGAAGGTCTTCTGGTCCGATGAATCTCATTTCTTGTTTCCTTATGTAGATGGCCGGGTACATGTGCATTGTTTACCTGGGGAAGTGTTGACACCAGGATGCACTGTGGGATGAAAACAAGCCAGTGGACGAAGTATAATGCTTTAGAAAATGTTCTGCTGGGAAACCCTGGGTCTACTCATTCATGTGCAGGAAACTATGATGTCTACCACCTACCTAAACATCATTGCAGACCAAGTACATCCTTTCATGGCAATTGTATATCCCTGTGGTAGTGCCTTCTTTCAACAGGATAATGTGCCATGCCACACTGCCTGGATGTTCGAGAATGGTTTGCGGAACATGAGGAAGACTTTCAGGTATTGCCATGGCTTCAAAATTTCCCAGACATCAATCCAATCGAGCATCTGTGGTTTGTGTTGGAACAGCATATCTGATCTGCGGCTGCTCAACCACGTAACTTACAAGAGTTAAAGGATCTGCTGGTAACATGTTGGTACCAGATACCACAAGACACCTTTAGGAATCTTGTATCGTCCATGCCTCACCAGGTAAGAACTGTTTCAGCGGCACATGGAGAACCAACATCATATATTAGGCAGGTGGTCATAATGTTTTGGCTCTTTGGTGTACTTTTCCCATGGAAGCTATTGGAAATGTTATTCAAACATTTATTTAAACCCAATTTCTCAACCAAAAATTTTTGTAATGCAGTTTGTACAGCAAAATAAAAAAATTCTTAATTTAAATATAAACTGTATATTTATTCTTTTATTATTATGCACCAAATCTAACTCGCTATTAAGGCAATGACCTTCTTAATAAAGAAGTTTAGGATTTCTGTCTTATATTTACTCTACTGCAGAAACTTCTACGTTAAAAATAACTTACTTCACAAAGGATGTCTGTTGGATCTTCCTTTTTAATTTTGAACTTTGGGATACTAGTTTCCTCATTTTCACTGTCACTTTCATCAATTATTCTTTTTATTGTTCCTCCATCAGTTTTTGCAAATACTGACCTAAAATAAAATATATACTTATCTCATATGCAACTTGCAAATTTTTTTATGAACTACTCAATATTATGTAAAGAGCAGGATACTAATCTTTGCTTTACCCAAATTATCCTATTCATCATTTAAGTTAGATCTAAACTTTTAACAATTCATACAGCAGGAAGTGAAATTATCACTCAAATGTTAAGCTCATATATTAGGCTACATAATATTTGGTTGATTTTGAGAAGAACACATTCAAAGTTTTAGACTTTCATTATTTGCATAGGTATTTCATTTATACAATATATACTACTGTTAATCACTTGGATCTTTATGCCACTTGAAAGCTTTGTCTTTCTGTTCTATCATGTACTTACCTCATTCTTTGTCAGAATGTCACTACACTATATTTTTTACTATTATTTTGACCCATTCAAATATACTTCAGCATTGTAATATGTACTTTTTGATGCAATGAAAAAATTTGCATGCTGAGCATGGTACAACACAAAACTAGTTACATGTGAGCTACTCAAAATGTTGAGTTCACACATTTTCATGCTTAAAACCAGTCCTCTTAGAAAATTTCGTAGAATGCAGCTTTGAGAATTCAGAACTATCTAGTTTAAACAAAAAAATTCCATTTTAAAAAAAAAGATTTTCTGGAAGATGTTTTAGAAAAGTAAAAGGATGATTAAAGGTAATTATTCTCCATTCTGATTCAGCAAAGCAAAATAAATGGTATCAGACTGATTCCATGACAACTGAAGGATTAATATGAATATACTGACACTCTGATACACTGGTACCTTGTGCACAGAAAGGATCTCTCTTCTATCCCAAGCCTATTGGTGCTTTTCTTACCAAAGGCAAGATATAGACAAGCAGAGATATTCACAGAGAAATCAACCAATAATATCAACCGTTTTATTTAATATTCTGTAAATAGAATCAACAAACCTAATAAAAGCTTCATCTTCGTCTTCTTGTTGTTTCTTTTGTTCTACCAGTTGGAGATGGTTTTGATTTAACAAATGATCAAAATCAACTTTGGCATGTCTCTGATTCAGATCCTTCAATTCTTCCAAGGCTTCTAATAATTCCATTTCCTGTTTTGAAGCTTTTGTGCGATTTTCAAGTAACTGGAATTGAAAAATTGGTTTAAGTCACCATGAATTCAATAGTGAAGTCTTCGCACTGATTTCTCCTTCTCCTCTCCATGAATAAGACTCAATGTAAAAAACAAACATTAAGCTTGAGAAATTTAAAAAGAAAAAAAAAACATTTCCACATTTTACATAACACATGCCTGTGTATAATCTGCACCATGACTTTAAAATAGAAAACGTTTTGTACTAACCACACCAGAATATATAATCTGTTTCAAAACAAAATATTTAAAAATCACAATTTCTCTCTTGGAACATGAAATTGCGATAAAATTTGCTCTAGTTAAATTTATACTTACAAAGTCATCTCCCTGAATTCTTCTAACAGTGCACTACAGACACCACAGCAATACTATCTAGTTCCAGTAAAAAATTAGTATGGTTTGATTATCAACATTAATAGCTAATTTCCCCAACCCAAAGATAATTTTATGCACTTCAATTTTAGAGAAAATTTTGGAAAAAGTGTGGTAATACATAAATAAATACATCATTAGCTTATTTTTCTCCCCTAACATTGTGACATACTGAAAATATTTTGCAACATCTATTACTTTTTTTAGACAAGACACAATCATGCCACATTAAGCACATTTAGTATCTTAATGCCTTGCAAATTTAAACTGATAGTTTTGCTACATTAGAATCCAAATCAGCCATGTCATTTGTCCCCATAATAAGGTTGAGGCTTAACAACTGTACCAACATCCACAATTAATTTATGCAATAAACTACCACCTGATTTTTTTAATGCAATAAACTACCACTGATTTTAACATACATACATATATTTCTTACCACGTGTACAATGAGTAAAGCTCTAAATGTTGAAGCTTCTGCCAATATACTCTAATACTCCAAATGCAACTTACATTTGGTATGTGCTTTTTCTTTCTTTTTAGAATTAGCTCTTCCAAAACATAAGTATAGTTTATTTTTCGTTTAAATATGGACTATGCAACATTTATATTTACTTTCATGGGATTGTTTTTTTCTTCTTCTTCTTGCTCCTTAGCTTCTCTTTCTGCTTGTTCTTCAGCCAATTTCAGAGCCTGGAAATTGCGTGTAGCACCGTGTTCTACAATATAATCAGCATTTTGAGGATCGGTCTATTGAAAGAATAAATATTTGTAGCATATAGTAAAACATAATTTGATTGTCACTTTCCAATATTTCTAACATAAAATTCATAATATATCAAGATCAATATTAGAAATACTAAGCACAAGAAATCTTTTTTGATTTTTGTATTAAGCAGAATTTATAACTAATAATTAATCTTTATAAAAACCAAAATAAAAATGGAGCAGAAAAAAAATATTTAACAAAGTTAAAAGAGATGAAAAGAGATATATTCTTCTAAATTTCTGACAATTATATGTTTCAGCAAAGAAAAAACAAAATGGGTGTAACTTAACCTTTAACTCACCCTGAGTTGATAGTTTTAAAAACACACAAATAGTGGATGCATCATGGATATATCTGGACACCATTCAGAAAGGGTTGAGTGCTACAGTTGCACACATATGGCAAGCTCAGTACTGTTTCCACTAAAACTTATTAGGGTTAAAGTGCACATCACTAGAAATATGCTAATTAGTTAAGCAGATCCTATTATTTTTTCTTATTTAGTTTTCCATCAAAACTATTCAAATTATTCTTATATTTTAATCACAGACTAATCAGTTGAGAGCTTAATATAGTTCATAAAACACTAATTAAGTCATATTAAAAAATCCTTTTCTTCCAAGCCAACTCAGTAATGTGTAATGGAAACATAATGTTGTACTGGGTGATTCCTGGCACAAGTACAAGCAATATTTTATGGTACCAAGTGACTCCCAGCAAATTAATGCAAAAAGAATTATGACCACTGTATTAAAGAAATATTTGTTACATGTTAACATAGTATACATATCAGTTTTTTAATTCAGATTTTTTTGGGGGAGGGAGGGTATTATTAATTATTGCACAACACATGGTCAAAAATAAGTTGCATATTCTTTAGTGGCCAAAAGTTTTATGCTGTAAATTAATTCATTCATTGTAAACTGAATAAGAAGTGATCTGTTAGAGAAATTTAAATTTCTACACATATTTTGAGTGATTCATCATAATTTAACTCATCATGAACTCTTCACAAGCACTGTACTAGTATACTTAAATTTCTTACTTGTACAATACAGTCGGCCCTAAACATTCGCGAGGGTTAGGGGTGCAAGACCACCACGAATGTGGAAAAACCACGAATATCTCTGGACACCCCCCCCCCCAACCTTAACTCCTAATACTGTTAACCATATTTAACACACACAAAAAAGTAAAACAATACACTGCACTGCAGCAGTATGTTTTATAAATTTAAAATTACAGTATGAACAATGTAGGCTAACACAGAGTGAGAGAGGGTTGGGTTGTTTTACCTCTGAGCGGCACTTTTTTGCACACCATGGGCTAAATGGTCAGGTCACATGGACCCCGAAGGCTCAGAGAAGGTTGGGGGAGGGGACCCACTGGAACAGCTGTTGGGAGACAGATGGTAGCCTCCCGTCAAGGCCATCCAGCGTGTTCTTTAACGTGCACAGGGTATGGCTCTCCCGCACACGGGGCCACGGCTTAACGTCCCATCCTACGGACGGCGGCCTTTCCAAGCCCATCGGTGTCCCCTACTGACCGTGGGCAGGGCGGGGAATTTTGCGGAGATAAATCTCAATGCTGACCCAGCTGGGACTCGAACCTGGGAACTACAGATTACGAGCCTGGCGCGCTACCGGAGTGAGAGAGAGAGAGAGGGGAAAAACAATACACGTACAGTATGTGATGCAATACATGTACAGGGCCCGTGTAGTGATTACGGTCCTCAGCCGATTGATGGCATTGCTCAAGTGGCATGTGACATTGAAGTATAAAGTGTGATGTCGATATGATGTAGAAATGTAACTGTTGGTTGTTGGTGGCCTATGGCTATTTGATTTGTTTCTTTTGGGTGGGTAATGTGGAGTCACGTGTTATGTGTGTGATTTGACGAGAGTGTGAAGTTACGTTTGGTTTTTTTCGCCATTTTTGCTTGACGACTTCTTTGGATAACTGTCTATGTGGTTAGAGGTAAGTGCGTATTGTATATTTAATGGGGGATGGGGTGTTCAGTGATAGGTAGAATACGAATAATTAATATGTTCTATCTTTTTTTTTTGAAAATTGGTTAAGATATGGTAAATAATAAGTTATTAAAGATATTTTGGGATTGGAATCGTTTAATATTTGGAGGGTTGTTGTTGATAGTGTTAGTGAGCTGTTTTGTAAAGTTATGAACATGTTTTTGAGAAGTGAGAGTTTGGTAGCTTTTTATGGCTGTGTTTAAGGGGGAATGTTTTTGTTAGGTTCTTTGGAGTGAGGGGTATTTGAATGGGAAGGGAGGAGTGGTTTGTAGGAGTTAGTATTATTTGAATTCTTTTTTTTGTGTGTTGAGTATGATGTGTGTTTTGTAGTGAGTATGGAAGAAAATGGTAAAAGTTTAGAATGTGGGGAAATTAAGTGATAAAAATGAGTGTTTTTATGGGGTGTTAGTGTTTTATGAGAATAGTTTTTGGTGAAATGTATAAAGTGAGTTTTCAGAAGTTTGTAGTGTAGTGGGGGGAGTATGCTTGGGGGAAATAATGTTGCAAGTTTTTGCGTGTGGGATTGAAAATGGTGATAGTAACAAACACATGTATTTCATTATAATAGTTTGGGGTGAATTGAATGTTTTTTAGTAGTTACGTGTAGTATGGTAATTATTAATGTATTACAGTGATTTATCAATTTTCTTGTATATTTAGGAGTCTTTTAAATTTAGTTATATGATTTATCGTTAATATGTGGAAACGTTTGGCGGTTTTTTGATGTAGTAATTATGGTTATTGTAGAATTGTTGGTGTGTGAAAAAATGACAGTTTTTCATAGAATCAGGAAAGTTAATGAAAAATTTAGGGGTGGGGTGAGAGTGGTGGAGTTGGTAGTGTGCCAGGCTTGTAATATGTAATTCCAAGGTTCGAGTCTGAGCTGGGTCAGTGTTTAGATTTATCTCGGCAAAATTTCCCAACCCTGCCCATGGTTAGTAGGGGACACCGATGGGCTTGAAAATGCCGACGCCCATCAGTTGGGACATTAAGCCGTGGCCCTGTGTGGGAGAGTCTTAATCTGTGTACGTTAAAGAACAGGCTGGATGGCCTTGACGGGAAGTTACCATCTGTCTCCCAACAGCTGTCCCAGTGGGTACTCTCCCCCTACCTTCTGTGAGCCTTCGGGGTTCATGTGACCTCGCCATTTAGGCAATGGTGTGGAAAAAAAGGGCTCAGTGGTAAAACGACAATGTAATTTAGGGGAGGGTTATTTGAGCTGTAAGATTTTTTTTTTTTATAATTCAGTCAGCGGTGCACTGTTTCCAATATTCATGTTTTTTGTTGCCTGGAAGGACATTATTTAGTTCTGGGGCTTTTTTATAATTCGGTCGGCGGTGCACTGTTTCCGATTTTCATGTTTTTCAGTTTGTGTTGCCTGGGAGGACATTATTTAGTTTGGATCTTTTTTATAATTCGGTCAGCGGTACACTGTTTTCCAATTTTCATGTTTGTTGGTTTGTGGTGCCTGGGAGGACATTATTTAGTTTTGGGACTTTTTTATAATTCAGTCGGTGGTGCACTGCTGCCGATTTTTTGCTTTTTGGTATGTGTTATGACTATATTTAATTTGGGGGGCTTTTTTATAATGCCGGTTGGCGATGCATTGTTGATGATGATCTTGGTTTTGAGACGTGTTCGATTTCATTAATTCAGGTGATTTATTTAGGCTAATTATCATATGTGTGATTGGATTGATCAGTTTAGTTTGTGGAAATATATTTGTATAGTGTTTTAATTATTGGAGAAAGAAGGAGGGGGGGGATGTATTTCAGGTATTTGTATTATATGGGAATGCAACTTTAGTGTAGTTTCTTTGTTTATGTTTTTTTAAGAATATGTGGTTGTGTGGAATGATTTTAATGAAATCGAGTTTTATTTTTTCGTTACGTTGTTTCTTTACAATGCAAATTACCGTTACCGTCAAACGCAAAGTATTGTTACCATGGTAACAATACTTTGCGTTTGACGTAAACTGTGGTTTTTCATTACTATGGTAACGAAAAAAACAATCTTTTTTCTAGAAACCCCTGTGTGGGTTAGGGTCTTGGGGGTTGTGGGAATCAACTAACAGGGCCATTTTGTTACGTTGCGTCAAAAACAAAATGGTGGCTGAGGCTCGCGATCTGTTGGGTTGTTTTACCTCTGAGCGGCACTTTTTTGCACACCATGGGCTAAATGGCCAGGTCACATGGACCCCGAAGGCTCAGAGAAGGTTGGGGGTGGGGACCCACTGGAACAGCTGTTGGGAGACAGATGGTAGCCTCCCGTCAAGGCCATCCAGCGTGTTCTTTAACGTGCACAGGGTATGGCTCTCCCGCACACAGGGCCACGGCTTAACGTCCCATCCGACGGACAGTGGCCTTTCCAAGCCCATCGGTGTCCCCTACTGACCGTGGGCAGGGCGGGGAATTTTGCGGAGAAAAATCTCAACGCTGACCCAGCTGGGACTCGAACCTGGGAACTACAGATTACGAGCCTGGCACGCTACCGACTTTCGATTATCTCAATTGATAAATCATAGTCAGTAGTCAAATATTCCTGTTTGTTAGTCAAACTCTTGGGTTTATTGGCCAAAGTCTCTGAGTCATTAGTTCACAAAAGCTTGCAACCCTACAAATTTTATCATGATTTCTAAAACCTTTCTCCAATGATATTTTTCATAAACCTTTTTATGTTACAGAACTTGAAATTTGGTATTCTACTGAAATAACATTCTAATACTTTAGAAAATATGCTTTATTAAATTTTATTAGCAATTTATTCAGAGATAATTTAAATTATAATGTAATACATGGAATAAGTTTATTGGGTGTTGAGTTTTATGCTGCATGAGAAACTAACTTTAATGCACCAAGACTATAAATTAAAAACAACAAATAATAACTACAAGCACAACAAAAATGCGCATAAAGTTGAAATATCGGAGAATCAAAAAAAGTGCAAACCTTAAAAGTAATTTCTGCCAAGCAACGAGGACATTTAATGTAAAAGCGAAATATTTTTATGCCAAGGTATTCTTCATTTTGCACAGTCTCCTTTCTTGCATTAAACTTTTTTCCTTTGTAAATGTATTCACCACAAGTTTTACACCTAGAATAATTGGAAAACATAAAAAGTAGTTTGCTATTATTAGAGAATCACACAAAATATATATAGAAATTCAAATTTCCCTAACAGATCATTTCTTATTCAGTTTAAAAACACTGAATTCATTTGCAGTATAAAACTTCTGGCTACTAAAGAATATGCAACTTATTTTTGACCACCTGTTGCTATAATAATTCTGTCCTACACAAATAATATTTGAATAGAGAACTCTAAATTTGCAAGAAAATTACATAACCATTTATACATTCCACCGATAAGCTCATATCAAAATCGTAAAGAACGTAGAAGAAATAAGAACAGATGAAAATTAGTTTATGGAAACCTGATCATTTGCCAATGTTGGAATTAATGGAAAAATCTCATATGAGCATAAGCACTAATCTATCCTCTACTAAACTTAAAAAATGCGACTAAAGTTTAATATGCATTGAACAATTACGATGATCTGAGTTGGGTTGTTTTACCTCTGAGCAGCACCTTTTTGCACACAATGGGCTAAATAGCCAAGTCACTAGAACCCTGAGGTCTCAGAAGGTTGAGGGAGAAGACCCATTAGATAGCTGTTGGGGCCAGATGGTAGCCTCCTGTCAAGGCCATCCAGCATGTTCTTTAACATGCACAGGATATGGCTCACCTGCACACAGACCATGGCTTAAAGTCCCACCTGATGGATAGTGGCTTTTTCAAGCCCATTGGTGTCCCCTACTGACTGTGGGCAGGGTGGGGAGTTTTGCGGAGATAAATCTCAATTCTGGCCCAGCTGGAACTCGAACTTGAAAATTGCAGATTACGAGCCTGGCACACACTACTGACTGAGCTACCCCCATCCCTCACAATTGGGACTTGAACCTGGGATCACCAGATTATGAGCCTGGAATGCTAAAACTGAGCTAACTCCCATTATGTGCATAAATTTTCAGTATAAGAAAGCACCATTAAATATTTCTGCACTTCATTATGAATTGTCAATTACTTTAATATTGTAATACCACTTTACAGCCTAATAAGAGTTCTCTTTTCCTTTCTTTTTACTTTTGTTCAATTTAGGAATATTCAGAATAAGTTTCATAACTATTGTACAGTTAGAAAAAAGCTATAAAATAAATAAAAATTAATACCCCCTCAAGCAGCTGCTTGCCACAGAGGTCTGACAGGAGCCCGTCAGTTTATATGCCAAAGTAGAAGATCTGAGAGGATGGCAGGACCTCAGCAGAAAAACAACACATACATCCATGCCTTACCCGGGGCTCGAACCCAGGTCCCATTTTTACAAAAACATCATAATATAGCTACAGGCAAAATGCATATGAAAATTGTATTAAATGTTACTTTACCTCATATTGCATGGAGCCATCAGTCTGACTGTATACTGTCGATCTTTAGGTAATCTCAAGCGGGGTATTTTAGAAGGATCAAAATCTGGTGGATAATATTTCTACACAAATAAAAATGCAAAATATCATTGTTTTATTTTAAAAGAAAGATAAAAACATAATACATTAAAATTAAAGCAGAAACTGCTGAAGGAAAATACACAGGAAGAGAGTTAAGCTAAAAATGAATTACCTATGTTCGTAATACATGTTTTAGTAGAATCCTCAATATTTTCAAATCAATACAGAAAAACTTATAAAGTTCAATAGAATGAACTTTATAAGGTTGCATTTTTAAACACTAGATGTATATTAATTGGATTCATCACAAATAACTTGTATTCATATTCTTTTGTATTCACACTAATCTCTTCATTTATATCCAAGATACTATCTTTACTGTATTCTGCTAATAGTGGATATAGGGGAAAAACTCTCTTGAGCCAGGTGGCATTTGAATCCACAACCTGATAAGCTTATGTCGCTTATCTGATATGATAAGCTTATATAACGCAAAGCATATGATACAGCAAAAAATCTCAACAGAATGCATTTGCAGCTGTTAGAGCAAGAAAGGTATATTTTTTATTTTGCTTGATTTTATAATATATATATTTTACTTTATAAGTGTCAACTATCTATCACCTATATATATATAATTGTATAATTAAATAAGAATTACACATTTTTATAATTAAAAAATAAGTTTCAGAAAGGGGACCTGAACAAAATTTTGTTTCACCCAGTATTATTTTTACTGTGCACCACTCCTGGAATTGTGCACATTTTCTGTATTCAAAATGTAAAAGGAAAGGTATTCATATGCTAACAAAATTGGTCACCAGTGTGCTGTACACATCTCACACACCACTCTGAAATGGCAACCCTTATGAGAGATCACAGAATAGGAATGGACCATCTGCATTTTCCTTATTCTGTGTGTAGTGACAATGAGTGTTTTAGTAAATCTGAACCTGCCAGAAAAAATTCAGATCTACTAATAAGCTCATTTTCACTATGCACAGAATAACGAAAGTAAGCGTAAAGACTTAATTATAACCAAATCATCCTTATTACCAAAGTGCTAAATCAGAGGTGGCCCGTGTAGTGATTACGGTCCTCAGCCGATAGATGGCATTGCTCAAGTGGCGTGTGACGTCGAAGTGTAAAGTATGATGTTGATTTGTAAAGTATGACGTAAAAACGTAACTGTTGGTTATTGGTGGCCTATGGCTCTTTGATTTGTTTCTTTTGGGTAGGTAATATAGAATCACGTGTTATGTGTGTGATTTGACGAGAGTGTGAAGTTACGTTTGGTTTTTTTCGCCATTTTCGCTTGATGACTTCTTTGGATAACATACCTATATGGTAAGAGGTAAGTTCGTGTGTATTATATATTTAATATATATGGGGGGGGGGGTTCAGTGATAGGTAGGATAGGAATAATTAATATGTTCTAGCTTTTTTTTTTTAAATTGGTTTGGATATGGTTTGTAATTAGTTATTAAAGATATTTAGGGGCCCATGTAGTGGGGGAGTATGCAAGTTTTTGCGTGTGGGATTGAAAATGGCGATAGTAAAGAACACATGTATTTTGTTAGAATAGTTTGGGGGTGAATTGAATGTTTTTTTAGTAGTTACGTGTAGTATGGTAATTATTAATGTATTATAGTGATTTATTAATTTTGTTGTATATTTAGGAGTCTTTTAAAAATAGTTATATGATTTATCGTTAACATGTGGAAGCGTCTGGCGACTTTTTTGATGTAGTAATTCTGGGTATTGTAGAATTGTCAGTGTGTGAAAAAACGGCAGTTTTTTGATGGAGTCGGGAAAGAATGAAAAATTTAGAGTGGGGTGAGAGTGGCGGAGTCGGTAGCGCGCCAGGCTTGTATTCTGTAGTTCCAAAGTTCGAGTCCGAGCTATGTCAGCGTTTAGATTTGTATCGGCAAATTTTCGAACTCGGTTCATAGTTAGTAGGGGACACCGATGGGCTTGGAAAGGCCGCCGTCCGTCGGTTAGGATATTAAGCCGTGGTCCTGTGTATGGGAGAGTTACTGTGTACGTTAAAGAACACGCTGGATGGCCTTGACAGGAAGTTTCTGTCTGCCAACAGCTGTTCTAGTGGGTTCCGTACCTTCTGTGAGCCTTCGGGGTTCATGTGATCTCGACATTTAGCCCATGGTGTGGGAAAAACATGGAGGCTCAGAGGTAAAATGACAATGTAATTTAGGGAAGGGTTATTTGAGCGGTAAGATGTTTTTTTTGTCAGATTTTGTTTTGGGGCTTTTTTTTTATAATTCGGTCGGGGGTGTACTGTTTCCGATTTTCACGTTTTTTGGTTTGTGTTGTCTTGGAGGACATTATTTAGTTTTGGGGCTTTTTTATAATTCGGTCGGTGGTGCACTGTTGCCGATTTTCACCTTTTTTGGTTTGTGTTGTCTTGGAGGACATTATTTAGTTTTGGGGCTTTTTTATAATTCGGTCGGTGGTGCACTGTTTCCGATTTTCATGGTTTTCCGTTGTGTGTTGACTTGGAGGACATTATTTAGTTTTGGGGCTTTTTTATAATTCGGTCGGTGGTGTACTGTTTCCGATTTTCATGGTTTTCCGTTGTGTGTTGCCTTGGAGGACATTATTTAGTTTTGGGGCTTTTTTATAATGCGGTCGGCGGTGCACTGTTTCCGATTTTCACCTTTTTTGGTTTGTGTTGTCTTGGAGGACATTATTTAGTTTTGGGGCTTTTTTATAATTCGGTCGGCGGTGTATTGTGTTTTGAAAAGAGGGGAGGGGTAATGGTGGAAGTGGTTTACTGTATGTAGGAAGGCAATCGTTTCATTTTTTGTTGGATTTGGCACTTTTATGAGCTTTCATTCTGTAATTGACGGTTACGAGGTTTTTTTTGCGGTAATTTAATTTTTTTTACGTTTGTTTGTGTTTGTTACTATGGTTACGGTGCGTTGCGTTTGACGTAAACTCGGGTTTTTCGTTACTATGGTAACGAAAAAAACAATCTTTTTTCTAGAAACCTCTGTTTGGGTTAGGGTCTCGGGAGTTGGGGGTATCAACTAAAAGGGCCGTTTTGTTACGTTGCGTCAAAAACAAAATGGCGGCTGAGGACCGTGAACTGTACTACTGCCTCAGAGGTCTTTCAAGTTTCGATAAACTATTTACTGCTGATGACAACAAATTTAGACCTTCTGTCATATACCATAGTTGAAATCCTAAGTCTATAGCTTGATAATAATACGCATGAAAACATTAAATTTCTAACTTCTGAGCTTTTTCAATCTATGACAAGTCACAAAAAAGCAGTAAACAATAAAAATAAATACCCCCTCAAGCAGCTGCTTGCCACAGATGTCTGACAGGAGCCTGTCAGTTTATACGCCATAGTAGAAGGTCTGTGAGGATGGCGGGATCTCAGCAGAAAAAACGACACGAACATCCATGCCTTATCCGGGGCTAGAACCCAGGTCCCTTATATCGGTAGCCAAGCGCGCTAACCACTCGGCCACGGGACGGCAGTAAAGGAGAAAAAGGATGTGTATTCTGTAAATTTCTTTAATATTACTACTGAAAATACTATTGTTTTAACTACTCAGTGGAATATAACTAAATTTACTTACATTAAGAACTTTTCGCTCAGACATTTCTCAGTTGTTGAGGTAAATTAGTTAATTTATTAACACAGATTAAAGCAACGCTATGCAGTAAAAATCTTTTCTTGTCCTACTATGCGGTTATGGTTTCCAACCACCTGACAATTGATGATAGGGATGGGCATTTTTCAGAGTGCGCGAGTCAAATAGTTATTGCATAAACATATTATGACTGAGGTCTAATATGTAGTCGACGCTTAGCGTGGTTACAGCAAAGAATATGTAGCATTCTGGCATGAATATAGAGAAACGTAGATTCTACTCCCGCGCTGTTAGAAAACCTTATTTTTTCCGCATAAATATTTATTAACTGCTCTCCCGCCCTTCCCGTACAACGCACTGAGTAGACTATATTTTTCTACTCAAGGTATTTATAAATATTCATCATAACATAAAATATAAAGGTTAAATTTTCACAAGTGTATATTTTTGCGAAAAGGATCGTGAGAATTTGATATACAATAAATTTAAAAAAAAATGGCAATATTAAACTCCCGGTGGCCGAGTGGCTAGTACGCTTGGTTACTGATTTGAGACCTGGGTTTTGAGCCCTGGATAACGCATGGGTGTTTCTTATTGTCTTTCTGCTGAGGTCCCGCCAGTGGCGGACTGGCCAGAGTGTCAGCTTGTCGGATGGCAAGTGGGTCCCTTAAACATTAGATAATATGTTAAAAATATAGCCTTAAAGTTGTGGGTGGACCCCCTTTGTTTCCTGGCAATCAATATTTTTAGACCCAGTCAGTCACTGGGTCCCCCCATCCTCACAGACCTTTTTCTGTAGCTTATTATTTACTGTTGCAACATGGTTACAAGCCCTAAGCCATTGAGGCACAGGGTATAGGATACTTACATCATCCACAGATTAAGTATCTAGTATAGATAGATGATTTTCATTGAAGCTTATTGTTGTGCAAAATCGATGCTAGCATTCCTACCGAGCATCAACTCAACTAAATTGCTCCAAATAGCAACAGATGACGCTCATTTTAAAATAATACAGGTAGATATAATTGTCTAAAAAGTGAGGAGTTAATTTTAGGTTATTTTATAATATTCTTAAATAATCTTAATAAATATATATTTCGAATTCTTACTTTTTTGTAAAAGACAATAATAACGCAAATAATAGTCAGATACAAACTTAAAAGCAAGATGTCCACACGATATGAAAGTAGTCAAAAAATGATAATTACGGCCCACTGTTAAAACTGGTGCTGCAAGCTCTGGTCTTGTATCATCTAGCTGTGCCGGTCAATGGTGTTGGCAAATTATTCTGTGATATCAGCTGCTGGATAATCCTTATCAGAGATCTCAACCATTGCTTTAGCTGGTTGGGCATCGCCAATCCTATCCTGAAGTAATGCGTCTCAGACGTTCAGTTTCTATTTAGATTCTGGTTCTTGAAACAGTCCACTTCTAAACGTAGTGCCTGAATTTCCTACCAGCAAGACTGATTTCGGCATTTAGTGGTGGGGGAACAGGTCTCTGCACCATGGCTCCAATAAGGGGGCTGTTTGATGCCATTGGTCCGACCTCTCTCAATAAGCAGAGTGCCTTTAAAAATCCAAATAATCATTTTCTCTCTGCAGATAGGCGGAATGTGATGACGCTTCAGAGAGATTACTCTCTTTAAGTCCTCACACAGGTACTCCAGTGTTATAACATAGAAATAAGGGGTTACAATAGGCAAGATAGATCGATAAAGTTCAGATACTTAAGAATAATTCTAAATTTCTCTTTCATGGAGGGAAGATGGAAAATAGTCATCATCATCATCAAGCAGCCATGGGCTATGGAGGTCACACCAGACAGTGCAATTTAGTTCTCCAAGCAAGTCTGAGCTACGTCTACTGCATATGGCCACTGCACACCAATTCTAACCAGGTCATGTTTGACATCGTCTACCCACCGCATCCTAGTTCTCCCCCTCCTTCTGAGGCCTTTAGGCACGCTGTTTATAACCCTACTCGCAAATCTATAATTATTCATACGGGCAACATGGCCAAACCAACGGAGTCTCTCTCTGCACAATATGCTGCTTAAAGCACGTTACAAACTCCTTTCCCTAACCTCATCATTAGTTACAAAGTTGAACCACCTAATGCCCAAGATACTGCATAAGCATCTGGAATCAAAAGCATCTAATTTCCGGTTATCTTGTTTACAAAGTGTCCAAGTTGCACTACCATAATTAACCCTAGAAAGAACCAAACTGTTATGAGTCTAATTTTAGTTTTCAGGTGTATATGCCTATTTCTCCACCTCTCCATAGATTTTTAAATGTCCCGGCAACAATCCCTATCCATCTGTTAATCTCATGCCACACATCACCAGTATCTGTTACATAGCTCCCAAGATAATTAAACTGTGACACCTGCTCAAGACTGCAAACATTCAGATTAACTGAATCACAGCCTGCCTGACCAATTTTCATCACTTTAGTTTTCTCTCCGTTTATAACCAAACCTACTCTACTACCAGTCTCATCAACAGCTCGAATGAAAGAGTTCATCTCATCAACATCATTTGCCAAAAGGGCTAAATCATCAGCATAATCTAAATCAGAAATTTTAGTATCTCCAGTCCATTTAAGGCCAAAATCTTTCCCTTGAAGTGAATTTTTCATAACATAATCAGTAACCAAGCTAAAGAGAAAAGGAGATAAAATGCACCCTGGTCGAACACCAGAAGTAATGCTAAACCAATTGCTTCAAGCCTTACCAACTCTCACACACGACTCAGTGTTATTATAGAGCGCTTTCATTATGTTTAACTAACTTGTCAGGTATACCATATGATCTCACAATCAACCACAGATTATGACGATCAACAGAGTCGAAAGCCTTTTTGAAATCAACAAAGCTAGCAACCACAGGTTTCTGAAATTCTAAACATTTCTCAAGAATCTGCCTAAGTGAAAATATCTGATCCGCACATCCCCTACCACTTCTGAATCCATATTGCTCATCATGCAATTGACTGTCACCCAAATTCTTAATTCTATTAAGCACAATCACGGAAAGAACTTTACCTGGAACAGAGAGTAGGCTGATACCCCTATAGTTATCACAAGAACTGCGATCACCTTGTTTGAAAATAGGAATAACAATAGCTCTGGTGAAATCCTTAGAAACCATGCCTTTATCATAAAAGATATTCAGAATTTCAGTCATCCAAGTGGTAACTGAAACATTCAGTGCTCTAAGCATTTCCGTAGTAATTTCATCTACCACTGGGGATTTATGAAGTTTAAGTTCAGAAATAGCCAAATATGCATAGAACCGGCCAGGCCTAGCACCTAATGTTCGACCCCACCTTCTCGTGGTGCAGATTGTTAGTACCTTTCAAAAGAGATACTCTCTTGTGGAAGTGAACGGAAGTGGAGGGCTGCCAGATTAGTATGGCCTACTGATCTGGACAACTCTGGCTACTTTTTTTTTTTTTTTACCCTGCTGAGGAGTGGTCAACCACACAGGGTGCAGGTGCTGACCATATAAACCCACTGGACTGGACAGATATATGACTCTGAACTTGATTATGGATCCTGATTTTGCTGCACTGGTGGGCTTCTGTGGAGGGAAAATCTTCTGCTGTGTTCTCTGTTTGTTTGTGGGTTGACAGCCCCAAGTGAATAGATTCACAGGATATGTTTATGAGCTGGTGGATAATCCTGAGCAGAGGTCATCGCAGGCACCTGAACTCTTTGCTTCTATTAGCATCGTCAAATTCTACATTGGAAGAAGTCTTCCAGTGTAGATGGCTTCAGCCTTTAAGTGGTGGGGGAACGGGTCTTTGCCCAATGTCTACGATTAGGAGGCTGTTTGATATTGTCGGCATTCCCTCTCTCAATAAACATTGTTTCTTTAAATATCCCACTAACCATTTTCTCTCCGTAGGTAGTTGAAATGTGAGGACTCTGCACAGAGCTTTTTCTCTTGATGTCCTCACACAAGAATTCCACCATTATAATTTAGATATTCTCAGCTTGCAAGAGACTAGATGGACAGATAAAGGTCAGATTCTTAAAAATAATCTTAAATTTCTCTTTTCAGGGAGGGACGACAATAAGCATTACCAAAGCGTGGATCTGCTTCTCAGCAGACACGCTAGTGATGCTCTCCTAGGATATGAGTGCATTAATGAAAGGTTTCTTACAGCAAAATTTCAGACAAGCGTTAAAGACTTAAATGTTATCTGCTGTTATGTCCCCACTGAGGATACCGATGAGGATGAGAAGGATAGGATTTATGGACAACTTCAGGATATTTTGAATTCTGTCAAGAAAGGAGATATTACATTTGTTCTTGGTGACTTCAATGCCAAAGTTGGTACTGACTCTGACCTTTGGGAAGGAGTAATAGGCCCTTTTGGTATTGGTAGCTGCAATGGCAATGGGCAACGTCTCCTACAGGTAAGTAAACTCAATGGATTCAGAATAACTAACACTTATTACAAACACTGCAACATAAATAAGTACACATGGGTTTCACCTGATGGGCTGCATAAGAATATGATTGATTACATATTAATTAACAGCAAATGGGCTAGTTCTGTTAGGAATACCAGGGCATATAGGGGAGCTGAAATTGGATCTGACCATTACCATGTTAAAAGTGTCTTGCAACTTAAACTTAAAAAGTGTTGTGCTAGGGTTAAAAAATTTACTTTTAATACTTAAGCTCTGAAAGACCCAGTTATAGCCAAAGCTTACCATGATAGGTTACTTAGTCATTATGACAGTCATGGTATGCTTACTACTGAAGTTGAGGAAGAATGGGATCATTTTAAACAGGCTTTTTTGGACACTAACAGTACTCTTTTGGGGAAAAAGGAGCAGAGGAGGCAGAATTATTTGAGTGATAAGGCACTTGAGCTTATTTCGGAAAGAATGAACTACAGGAATGTCCTTAATCGATACCCTACTAGTCCTAATACAAAGCATTACAGAGAACTTAATAAACGTGTAAAAGATTCGTTAGCTGCTGATAAGAATCTTTGGCTTGATGGTTTGGCTGACAAAGCCGAGGAAGCAGTTAGACAGCACAACAGCAGAGAGCTGTATAGGATAGTTAATGTTTTGTGTGGTAGAAAACGAACAGGTATATAGGGATTGAAGGTTAAACAAAATAAGGTTATAGAAGGTGAGGATTCTGTCATGGCTAGGTGGGCTGAACATTTCAATGATGTTCTGAACAAAGTGGAAAATACTGGACCATGGGAAATCATCTCCAAGTGTTGGTTTGCTTCACAGCAGACACACCAGTGATGATCTTCTTGGACATGACTGCATTAATGAAAGATTTCTTACAGAGTAAACTTATAGTAGCAAAACATAAATCCTTTGTAACAAGAAACTTGATGCCTTTGATTCTAAATACTTACGCAGTATCTTGGGCATTAGGTGGTTTGACTTGGCATTATCTTGGGGATTAGGTGGTTTGAATAATGATGAGGTTAGAAGAAGTCAGCAACCTTCTTTAATCGCATATTTTATAAAGAGAGACTGTGTTGGTTTAGCCATGTTGTTGGTATACATAATTGCAGATTGGCGAATAGGGTTATGAATAGTATACATAAAGGCCTCAGGAAAAGAGGGGAGACCTAGGATGCGATGGGCAGAGAATGTCAAACAGACTTTACTAGAGTTGGCCTACGGCTGTGGCCTACAGTGGCCAAATGCGGAAGCTGTAGCTCAGTACAAACATTTCTGGATAATAAAATTGAATTGTGTGGTTGGGCATCCACAGTCCATGAGGATGTTTTATGCATGTAGGGTATAATTTTAAATCGTTTTTTCATTCTATTTTTATTTTAGTATTTTAACGGATTCACAAATGCTTTGCTCGCGGGATTTAACGGAATTGTATGCCGTAGCTACCACATCATTAACCTAGGGAGTGTATTTGTAATGGCAGAGTATTGTAAA
This sequence comes from Ryuthela nishihirai, assembly GCA_038380435.1. Classification (NCBI taxonomy): domain Eukaryota; kingdom Metazoa; phylum Arthropoda; class Arachnida; order Araneae; family Heptathelidae; genus Ryuthela; species Ryuthela nishihirai. The sequence continues at coordinate 83,376 of JAWZYU010000501.1, forward strand.
TCGTCCCTTGATACCTGTAAGCTGCTTCTACCTTTCTAACTATTCCTCTGCCGTTCAAAACTTCCCAGCCCTGCCCTCAGCAAGACCGCTGCCAAGTGGCGAGAACCTGGAGGTCCCCTTCCCTTACGTTCTCTTTTGAGTCCTTGAGATCTTTATAACCTGACCATTTAGCCAATTTTTTTGCAAAAAAATTCCTTCTCAGAAATAGAACAACCAACAACCCATAACCCTTGGTTCAAAGGCAAAGATAATCTTAAATATTGTTACGAAGTTATAAGTTCAGATACAATTCTTAACAAAGCAGTTTTTTTTTCAGCTTTTCAATTTACCTACGTTATATAGAGTTTTTTCTTCTGAATTCGTGTAACTGACGTCTAGAATGTTTTGTAACTTTTACAAACTAATGAAGAAAAGCAATGTATTGCGGTTCATGCATTAAGCAAAAATTCATTCGTTATTACACATGCTGGAATTACTATATCTTAAAGCACAGATAATCTTAAAGATACAGATAGATATTTTGCTTTGTGAATGTGATTAAAACATTATTTTGATTGTGTTGGCCGCAACCATAGGCCACACTTAGTGTGAATACGAAGGAAACTATTATATTTAGGTTTCTTAAAATAATAACCAGAACCGAATAGTGTGGAGGCAAAAAACGTTTATTTGAGCCTAGTTTGTTTTCTGTTTTGTTCGAATTCATTTTCTATGAAGTAATAACAAGGAAGACATTTATTTCCGTCTTTATTTAATATGGATGTGAAAAGCAAATTGGAAGAGAAAAAGGTGAGATTCCTGATATAATGACACCAATTTATTACAAATTATAGTTTATATAATTTTGCAGGTGATTTTTTTAATGTTTGATATACACATCAAAGTAGTTCTTGTAAGTAAACGATTGCATTAGTAATCCTCAGATATTTGAAGGTCCTTCTTTTCCTTAACCGTGTTATTTTTAAAAGGTTATGCATTTCAAGTGAAATCATAAAAACTAATATCCAGGTTATTTTTGTGGAAGTGCTGCAGTAACACCAATATTTGGCATGACACTTTAGCTCTGCCAATAAATATTCCATTTATGCCTCAGTACAAGGACTAAAAACTGGGTGATTGAAAAGAACTGAATTTTGTTGAGGGAAAAATTCATTCAGATGTACTGAAGTAAAATAGCACTTAAGACTCTGGAAAGTTTAAAGCAGAAAATCTAGCCTTCCATTATATACACTATTCATGAAATTATTTTTATGATGGCCTGGCCTTCCATTATATACACTACTCATAAAATTATTTTTATGATGGTCCTTCTCTGAAGAGTAGACACACACGCACAGAGATTTCTTCTAGTGCCATTGGGGTCAGTAGCAATCCAGGCTTGTAATCTGCAGTTCCCACATTTGAGTCACATCTAAGCCAGCATTGATATTTAGTTTCACAAAACTCCCCACCCTGATTTCAGTAGGTGATATCGATGGACTTGGAAAGGCTGCCATCCGTTCAATGGAACTTTAAGCTGTGGTCCCATGTGTAGTAGAGTCATACCCAGTGCACATTAAAGAACACATTGGATGGCCCTAATGGGGAGGCTACCATCTGTCTCCTAACAGCTGTCCAGTGGGTCCCCTCCCCTAACAGCTCTCAGGAGTACTTGTGACCCATTTTGTGCAAAACAAGTGCCTCTCGGAAGTAAAGCAACCCAAACAAATGTTGGCCATTGGAAACACTGCATGAGAAAATTCTTAAATTTCAGTCTGCCATTGTTCTGTAGGAGAAAAAATAATGAGCTATATTTTTTGTAATAACCCAAAAACCTCAGAATCAAAAGTTTGATGGATAATCAAGGACATCTGAAACATAACTTTTGCTAAGAATCCTTTCAGCAGATCCACAAGTCATTTACCTTTTGACTGGTAAGGGTTTTTTTTTGTAGAGCAGTCTGCTATAGCTAATGGCATACAGACTCCCATATTTAAGGCTGATTTCGGTTGGTGTATAGGTTACGGTCCTCAGCTAACAGATGGCACTACTCAAATGGCGTATGACTTCAGAGTGTAAAGTATGATGTAGAAATGTAACTGTTGGTTGTTGGTGGCCTATGGCTCTTTGATTTGTTTCTTTTGGGTGGGTAATGTGAAGTCATGTATTGTGTGTGTAATTTGACGGGAGTTTGAAGTTACGTTTCATTTTTTTTCACCATTTTTGCTTTATAATTTGTTTGGATAACATGCTTATACAGTTAGAGGTAAGTGCTTGTATATCGTATATTTCATGAGGGATTTTTAGTGATAGCTAGAATAATTAAAATGTTGTTTTTTGGAAAATTCATTAAGATATGATAAATAATAACTTATTAAAGATATCTTGGAATTGAAATTAATATTAGGAGGATTGTTGATAGTGTTAGTGAACTGTTTTATAATGTTAAGGTCGCGTCATTTGTAAGTGGGAGTTTGGTAGCTTTTTACTGCTATGTGTAGAGGGGAATGTTTTTGTAAGTTGTTTGGAGTGAGGGGCATTTGAAGATGTAGAGAGGAGTGGTTAACCAGATAGAATTATTTTAATTTTTTTGTGTGTGTGTGTTTAGTATGATGCACTAGTATGTGTTTTGTTATGAGTGGAAGAAAATGGCAAAAGTTTATAATGTGTAGTGATTAAGTTTAAAAAATGAGAGTTTTTATGAGGTGTTAGGGTTTTAGGAGAATAGATTTTGGTGAAACGTATAGTCTTCAATGGATTATAGTGTAGTGAGGGGAGTATGCATTTGGGAAAGAATGTTGCAAGTTTTTTCCTATGGGACTGAACATGGCAGTAGTAACGAACACGTGTATTTAGTTATCGTAGTTTAGAATGAATTGAGTGTTTTTTAGTAGTTATCTGTAGTATGGTAATTATTAGTGTATTTTGGTAATTTATTAATTTTGTTATATATTTTGGAGTCTTTTAAAGTTACTTATTTATTGTGAATATGTGAAAGCATTTGGCGGCTTTTTGATGTAGAAATTATGGGTTGGGTTGTTTTATCTCTGAGCGGCACTTTATTGCACACCATGAGCCCTGAAGTCTCAGAGAAGGTTAGGGGAGGGGACCCACTGGAACAGCTATTGGGAGACAGATGGTAGCCTCCCGTCAAGGCCATTCAATGTGTCCTTTAACGTGCACATGGCCACGGCTTAATGTCCCATCCAATGGAGGTGGCCTTTCTCAAGCCCATCAGTGTCCCCTACTGACCGTGGGCAGGGCGGGGAATTTTGTGGAGATAAATCTCAACGCTCACCCAGCTGGGACTCGAACCTGGGAACTGCAGATTACGAGCCTGGCGCACTACTGACTGAGCCAACTCCGCTGCAGAAATTATGGGTATTGTAGAATTGACAGTGTGGAAAAAACATAATAGTTTTTGATAGAGTCAGGAAGGTGATCAATAATTTAGGGGAGGGCTATTTGAGCTATAAGAATTTTTTTTTTTTTTTGTTGTATCTGATGAGATTATTTGGTTTTGGGGGCATTTTTATAATTCAGTCGGTGGTGCAATGTTTACGATTTTCCTGTTTTTCGTTTCTGTTGTCTGCAAAGGACATTATTTAGTTTTAGGACTTTTTTTATAATTTGGTCAGCAGTGCAATGTTTCCGATTTTCATGTTTTTTGGTTTTGTTGTCTGCGAGGACATTATTCAGCGATGCACTGTTTCCGATTTTCATGTTTTTCGGTTTGTGTTGCCTGGGAGGACATTATTTGTTTTGGGGCATTTTTATAATTCAGTCGGCGATGCACTGTTTCCGATTTTCATGTTTTTTGGTTTGTGTTGCCTGGGAGGACATTATTTAGTTTTGGGAGCTTTTTTATAATTTGGTTGGCGGTGCAATCTTTCCAATTTTCATGTTTTTCGGTTTGTGTTGTCTGCGAGGACATTATTTAGTTTCGGGGGCTTTTTTATAATTCGGTCAGCAGTGCGCTGTTTCTGATTTTTTTGCTTTTTGGTATGTGTTATGACCGATGAGATTTAGTTTTGGGAGCTTTTTTATAATACCGGTCGCCGGTGCATTTTCGATGGTGTTCTTGGTTTTGATATTGGTTGTTCGATTTCATTAATTCTGGTGATTTATTTAGGCTAATTATTGTATGTGTGACTGGATTGATTAGTTTAGTTTGTGAAAATATATTTGTCGAGTGTTTTAATTATTGGGAAAAGAGGGAGGGATTATTTCAGGTATTTGTATTATATGGGAAGGCAAATGTGTTATGTAGTTTCTATGTTTATGTTTTTTTTTAAGAATTTGTGGTTGCGTGGGATGTTTTAGTGAAATCGCTGTTTTTTTTGTTTTTTTTTTGCAGTGTTTTTTACAATGCAAATTTGCATTTGACTTTGCGTTTGATGTAAACTCGGTTTTTTCGTTACTATGGTTATGATAGCGAAAAAAGCAATCTTTTTTCTAGAAACCCGTTTGAGTTAGGGTCTCGGGGGTTATGGGAATCAACTAAAAGGATCATTTTGTTACGTTGCGTCAAAAAAAATATGGCGGCTGAGGACCGTGATCTGTACTACTGCCCTGATTTCACCCTGAGTTAATATTTACTTGGGTGAAATGCTTGAGGCTAGTGAAGAGTATTTAGCATGCTTTATCTATGATTCTCAGGGATTTCAGTAGAAAATATATCCTATTCAAACCTTGCCCCAACTGTTTACACCCATACTCTGTTGATATATTTTCCACCAAAAACTGGCAGAGGGGTGGGGAAAGGTAAGGCAGTGCTGACAGAGGGACACTAAACAAAAACACTACCTTGGCTGATCTCGGTGCCTCTGACACCATTGGGATTGTGCTACTCAGTTTGTACTTGGTCTCAATTGAATAGTATGCCTTTCCTTGCATGTGAGCATATTATAGAACATGTCTACTGTTTATAATATTTAGGCAAGTAAATATTCTAATTTCATCTGTTTTATTCTACGGAAGTGTTGCAATGTCAAAGGATATTTGTGTGTGCAGAGCTGTTTCGGGCAGCAACAGCAGTCAGAATACTGATGTTTCTCAGTTTGGATTTGCAAAGAATAATCTGGTACTTTTGCAGTTATTGCTCAACTGACTAGATGGTGCCATGAATTATCATTCATGGCATTTTAATGCTTGTTGTCCCTGATGGGATTATTTAGTTCATTGTTCTTTTTTTGTAATGCAAATCAGCAATAAATTAATTGTGATCAAAAACCAGCATATGGTGCTAACATGCTGCTCTTTTTCACTTGTGTTACTTTATGAATCTTGCATTCCATAACAGAAATGGAAACATAAAGTAGCATAAGTGAAAAATAGCAGTATGCAAGTGCCATAGCATGCTTTTATGGTTTATTTGGTTTTTTGTGGGCTGGTTTTTGATTTAGTTTCAGGTCTAAAGGTAAGTTGTTGTTAATGGTTTTTTTTTTTTTTTTTTTTTTTTTTTTTTTTTTTTTTTTTTTTTTTGTGGGTGGGGGGGGGAGTCATACCCCAGTGCTATCTATGCATTAAATTTTGGCTCTTAGGTAAGTGTAGCAAGTTCCAGATGATTTTCTTCTTAGTTAAAAACTTCTATTTTTATGTTAAGGTGGAAATGTGGGACATGGGATTTATAATTTGTATTTATGTGCTGGGGTGGGGGGCTTTTTTTATAATGTGAACTGTTGGTGAATTGTTTATGATTTTCTTGTATTTTTATGTTGAATGATTTTTTGATATGATTTTTTGCAGATGAATTGCAGATGAATTTTTTGATATCATTTCCTTCTCTTTGTCTTCATGAAAAAATTCTGTAGCTAGATGTGTAAAATCATCATAAGGTGGATAAATTTCAAAAATTTCGTTTTTAAAGTCTTCCCAAAATTCTATTCCATGACAACATCCTATGTTTATCCCACCTTTTTGTTGTCGGGCACTTCATGTAAATGAAAATGCTCTTTCATGGATTTGACAAATGTCCACGATGGTGGGCATTTTGAAGTGTTGAACCTTCTCATATAAAGGCCAATTAACATAAGAACAAAAAATAGAGTAGAGGTATACAGTGCGGTAATTAAAATTAAAGTTTTTAATTCTCTATGACACTATTAAATGTTTTTAAGCACTTCAACACATGGACTATGCTATCAAGTATCAAAAGTTATTAAGCAGAGACAGTACGTAAATCCCTCCTTAATAACTCTTGATATTTGATAGCATAGTCCATGTGTTGAAGTGCTTAACAGTGTCATAGAGAATTAAAAACTTTAATTTTAACATAAGGACTACGGTTAATAAATGGATTGGCAACTCGTCGTTGAGGCGATTGATAATGTTCTGTTCTATCACTTGCTTCTGATGGAACTTTACATTCAAAGTTGATTGGTTCTGTAGCTGACCTAGCATTGTCAGCAAATAGGGGTTGTTGTTGTTGTTCCCCTTTTCTCCCAAGATACAATAAAGATCTAATCTAAGATTAAACTAATTTAGTGGATAGCTTCGGGTGCCAGACAATTAATCTTGCCAAACAAAGCAGATTCATTAACACTTCTACTTCTTTCATCACATCTTTCAACCTATTTTTTACATTTACTAAGTCGGGTGTCATAATGGTGGAATTGGCCGTATTACTAGCAGACATGTTTAGCGATCTGCCAAAATTTTGAAGCTTTTTTTATCTTGAGCAACGCTCAAATGTACTGCTGTACAACAATGCAGTACTAAAGCTATACTAAACTTACAATAAACTTGCTTATCAAAAAGTTTATCTATTGGGTGTCTGGACATTTTTAATCTTTACTAGATACAATAAAGATCTTAACTATCAGCAATAACTGCTGAAACTTCAGTACTTCGTTAATACAAAAGTCAAGCTTCTTGTTCAACAAAAATTTTGGCTTAAGCTGCCATTAAAATCTATGATTAATATAACTAATGAGCCCAAAAAATTGTTAAACTCTGACAATCACATTAAATAGCATACAATTTATACATATATATATACAGTCTCTGTGTTCGGTGCACCACTTTCTTTATACATTCTCTAATGCTCCAAAAGTATGTTAAACTTCTTCACTTTGAACCTTTTAACTGATCCAAATTAAACTAATTTAGTGGATAGCTTCAGGTGCCAGGCAATTAATCTTGCCAAACAAAGTTTATTTCCGAAAAATCAAGACTCACCAAATAAACTGATGAATACAATGTTCTGTGCAACTAAAAGCTTACATTCTCTCAACTTAAACAACTCCATCTCTACTCAACAAAAAAAAAACTACTCTCCCCAAAAACTTCATCTCAACTACAAAAACTTTTGACTACTATGACCTAACGTCACGTACTATACATGTGATGTGCAACTAATATGTGTGTGGTGCACACTAGGAAAAACATTTGCAGAAACCTACGATTGCATGCTTGTGCTAGCTATAACACAAGAGGGGGGGGTGTCCTTATGCACGCATTAGCAGCAGTCAGTCCAAAGTTGTAGTTGTGCATGCGCAACTCCTTTACCGGAAGAATAAACCCTAAATGATAAAAATAACGTAAATAAAGTAAAACTGGTTAAGGAAAAATAAAAATAAATGGGTGGATCATCTTAGAGATCCACCCATTCATTTTATTTTTCCGTAACTGGTTTTACAAAAAATCAAGTTTGCAAAAAAATTTTATTTTTCCTTAATCAGTTTTACAAAAACCATCCCACAAAAACAAGAAAATCAGAAACATTGCACCATCGATCCAAATTATAAAAAAAGTCCCCAGAACTTAATAATGCCATCAAAGATAACAAAAATCACATACCCAACATTATTTCAACTTGCAATATCTAACACAACACTAATTACACTTCAGCACCCATTGATATATTACACATCATTTCCAGTAATTAAATATCCATATTAAACTTTTAAATCACAAATACTAATAAACACAATTAAAAACAAATCTTCAATTCCATATTTAAATTCATTAATAACTATCACTATTAATATACATAACCACAAATATTAAAAAAAAACATTAGCACATCAATTAAGTTATTGAAAAAAAATACAGACCACCCTCAATCCATTAAAAAACACATATTGCTCTCAATAACCCCTCTCCTAAATTACTCATTAATTTTTCTGTCTTCATGAGGAACTGCAATTTTTTTATCCTATAATTCTACAACATCCAAAATTTCTATATAAAAAGCACCAAACACTTCCAAATATTCCCAACAAATCATATTAATAACATTGAAAAAGTAATAAATATCTAATAAATTTAATATATCACTATAATACACTAATATTTATTATACTATATATAACTACTAATAACCACTCAATTCATCTGAAATTACTATAACAATATACATGTGCTCGTTGCAAGTACCATGTTCGGTCTCGCACACAGAAACTTCAAGCATTCTTTCACCATACTCCAGCCCCAGCCCCTACTACATAAGAATCCTTTGAAAACTGATTGTACACATTTCCCCACAAAAAAAAAATAGTTTTCCGTTTTTATGTCATTGATGTATTTCCACTAACTTTTGCAAATGTGTTCTATAAATATTCTTCTTTGGTGGTTAATATTGTGCACGATGTTGCCCCAAAGTTATTCTACATTGCTCCACAGTAGTATCATCAAGTTCATTCATCTAAGAGTTACCATGTATTTCCTACTGATTTGAACTGTAAGTGTATGTACAACTACATTAAATTGGACTGTTCTGAATTATCTTCATCTTGGCTCTTGTGTTGTACTTCAATTAATAGTTTTGTTTTTTTTTTGTTTTTTTTTTCCATATTGTACATAAGTTTATATCAGTGTTTTAAGGAGATTTTAATCTTGTATTGTACTTATCTATACATAGTTACCCTAATTTGTGGACAGTGCCATGGTCACCATATGGAGTAATATTAAATGTTTTCCATTCATTGCTGGAGGATGTTTGCTTCCCTGGCTGTTGCTCCTGGTTGCTGTTTTGTTAATCAACTGTTGAATCTAAATTGCATTTTAGGGAATAGGGTAGATTTCCAGAATAGATAATTCCATTTCACACAACATTATTATCTTAGGAATTGATATTGCTACTGGATTTTTGAAATGACATTCCTTGATTGTAGAAAAAAAAAGGGAGGGGGCTAAAAATTTAAAAACCACATTTGTGAAAATGCATGATCACTCAAAAGCTGAAATGCTACCCACATTGCAAAAAAATTTATTTTCATAGAGTGCAGCAAAATTAAGTAACTTTTACTGTTGAAGCACAGAAGTCTGACAGGGGATATCAGTATGTAGGTATATATGCAGTATACTGATAGATACTGTATACTGTATATATAGGGGCGGGGGTGGCTCAGTCGGTAGCGCGCCAGGCTCGTAATCTGTAGTTCCCAGGTTCGAGTCCCAGCTGGGTCAGCGTTGAGATTTATCTCCGCAAAATTCCCCGCCCTGCCCACGGTCAGTAGGGGACACCGATGGGCTTGGAAAGGCCGCCGTCCGTCGGATGGGACGTTAAGCCGTGGCCCCGTCCGTGTGCGGGAGAGCCATACCCTGTGCACGTTAAAGAACACGCTGAATGGCCTTGACGGGAGGCTACCATCTGTCTCCTAACAGCTGTTCCAGTGGGTCCCCTCCCCCAACCTTCTCTGAGCCTTCGGGGTCCATGTGGCCAGGCCATTTAGCCCATAGTGTGCAAAAAAGTGCCGCTCAGAGGTAAAACAACGCAACCCAACCTGTATATATATCAGTATATATGCCATAGGGAGATCTATGAGGAAAGCAAGACAGCTGGACAAGAAAAGAGCATCCATACCTAATCTATGGCCCAAACCCAGATCCAGTGAGTCACTAGCCAGGTATACTAACCACTCTACCATCATTATTTTGGTTGCACTAAATAATTCCGTGAGTTTTTGTCTATTTTGTTTCAAAAAGAAATGTGAAAATTGTTTTCTTTTATGAGTTGAAAAAACATGGTTAATATCTACGAAAAAGTGAAACAAATCAAAATTAATAACAATCAATATTCCACTGCAGCAAAAATATCAGAATGGTTGCTTTTTAAGATGAAAGTTGTCAAGGTAATGTTATAAGAAAATTTTGTATCGTAATGCATATGTTAATGAAAATAACTTCTAAATATAATAAATGCCCCAAGATCTCTATAATTTTAGCATGTTAAAATTACAACAAGGTAAAAAATGTATTTATATAAATTCTGCAATTCTATTAAAAAGAAGTAAGTAGAATTAAAGAATGTAACAGTATCCTTTCCATGCTGTCATTACAATCAAAAACACTTCTCAAGCTCTTTAGTGATAGTCTGTTGTATTAATCATCCAGTGCACTTCTGGAGATAAGCATTAATTCATGTCACCAGTAGCATGAGACAACACATCCTAATTTCTACCACCCCCATGTTCTGTTCTAAAAGTGTTCCAGCTGCTGAGCAGACACAGAAATGTTCTGGGATAGATGCTGTCCTGACCACTGCAAAAAAGGTTAAAGATGCAAAAGAGACTTTCCGTAACTAAATTTCAAGATTTAGATTTTTACTAAATTTCAAGATTTAGATTTAATTTTTAGATTTAGATTAGATTAATCATCATATTAAGAGAGATACTTCAAATTAGGCAAGAAAATGCTTTGTTCAGGTGACACCATTGGGGTGGCACAAAGAAACCACCCCAAAGTACTATCACATGTAAAGCAGCAAGTATATTGTCCAGTGAGCTAGAAGGTGGTGCATAAAAACATGATAAAAATATCCTTGTGTGAGAAATTTAATGGTCAGCACACAAGCCAAATATGTATAAAGACTTAATTGAAAATGCAGAGGTGTGTGCATGCTAATCTTTCAAAATCAGCAATAAGACTTGTAACATTTTGAACATGTAATCTTTCAAAAAAATACCCCTCCCCCCCAAAAAAAACATATTTTCAAAATACACTACTGCATATCATAGAGAAGCCACTTGAATGATTCATTGAGGTCGAGAGCCATAGGGAGACTGAAAGTAGGGCAATCTCAAGCTAAAGTGGCCAGATGGCTAAATGTGGATCACTCTGTTGTTGCCACTTATGGAAGCAGTTTCCAGGGACAAAACATTTCTTGAAAGACTTGGACAAGGTGACTTTGGTATGGGACAATCATTATGTGGTGTAAATCATGAGGCAACACAGCATGTCAACTTGCATCAGCATTTGCCTTATCCATTAGACCCCAACAAACTGTTTACAGGAAGCTCAATAATAATGCTCTCCATACAAGAAAACCTGCTCTTTTTGTGTTCCCTTGACTCCTTCCTATAGAAGAGCCCATTTACAATTGTGTTTGCCAGTATGTCAATTGAACCCATCAACAGTTGGCCAATGTGTTCTTCACTATGAAGTCATTCATATGGAGAGAATGTGACACATAATTTTTATCTATCTCACAAGGAAAAGGGAGGTGGTGAACTGATGGGCTGGGTACGTATCAATAGTTATATGCCTCTCCATAAGATCATGAAGATAAATCAGAAAATGTCTAACTGGTGTCAGATATTAGGTGAGATCCTGGATACTTAATTTGCCCTTCTGGAGGTGCAGTGGATGCAAGATTTCTCTTAAGGAAACTGATTAATAATTTTTCAAAAATCACTACAAATGAACTTACAACTTTTTTTATGCTTACCTACTACTTTTTTTTCCTTTTAATTTTTGTATTTTTTGTTCAGAATTAAATACTCTGAATCATCTAAATGTAGCTTTACCATTTTTTATTAAACCTTTACTCTAGTTAGCTGTGTTTATATACAATCTTACAAATACAGCTTTATTGTGTTTTTATTAAACCTTTACTCTAGTTAGCTGTGTTTATATAATACATAAAATACTCTTAGTATGTAATGCAAGCTATTTCATTCATTAGTTTCATAACGAGGTTTGGAAGTTGAGTTACACCCCCATTTAGAGAGAGAGAAAAAACTGACACTGTAAGGGTTAACAGATGACAATGCCAACCTTCATATAGCTTAGCTAGTGGACAAATACATAAAGAGTAAATATATCACATTTATGAATTAGCCATCATGATCACTAGGACTGAATCCTATAGAACATGTCTGGGAAGCTGTAGGGTAACAGATTGCCACTTGCTACCCTCCACCCACATAATTTTCCAAGAACAGACAGACATTAAAAACAAAGGAAAAAAAAACTAAAATGTTTTTAGTGCAAAGGCAAATTAAAAGAGAGTGAAAGGAAAAAATAATAGTTTTAGTACAAGGACAAATTAAAAGATGGTGGAGGAAATGGGAGGAACTAGTAGGAATAAAAGCTTTTGTATTCATTCCCCTTCAAGGAATAGAATATTGCTCACATGTATTGCCAAACACAGTGTTTCCTGCTGAAGATGGCTACTTAATTTTAACATATAAAGTATAAAGTTACTTAATTTTAACATCAACTTTAATGCATACCACTTTATTGTTCAGAGAAATTTAAGCACTAACTGTATTAGTAAAACTGCTAAATTTCTGGCAGTAAAGGCTAAAAAAACTATAATGTGTTTTGCAAAATAGTGGATTAATAATTTGACTGTTTTTAATGTTTGTTTAATGTTAATAGTTACATATATATTTTTAGGATGTAAAACCAAGTGAGCAGATAAATATTAAAGTGACAGGTCAGGAAGGCAGTGTTGTGCTTTTTAAAATTAAGAAATGTACCCCTCTGCGCAAGTTGATGAATGCTTATTGTGACCGAGCTGTAAGTAAGAATTTTTATTAACATTATGTAAAACATCACTTTGTAAAAAGATGTTGCCTCATATTCAACTGCATAATTCTTAAGTGACTGGAATGTTACTCATTTATGGCATAGTGGTATTGTGTTGCCTTGTGGTGGTTCTCTGACTGCTGTGGTCTTAGCACAACTTCTAAGATGGCATGGTTGTGCATTCTGTCATAATCTACAGATAAGTTAATAGCTTTACCTTTCTGATCACAAATTGTACAATGAAGGGATTTTTAGCCATGGCCAGTGTTGGAACTAAATATTCTCACCTGGGGCAAAAATTCTGAGTTATATCCCCCCCACTCTCATATAGTAATCATTATTGATATACACCAAAGAGCTAAAACATTATGACTAACACGTCTTGAAGCAAATCAAAGCAACTGGAGGTAAACAGCAGCACATATGAAGGTCATGAAACCCTATAAATAACACCTAATACTGAGCTCTGTTAATCAGTGTCAGTTTTGTTCTTCAGGTGGGAAAGGCAGTGGACTTAGTGAGTTTGACAAAGGCCAAATTGTAATGGCCGGACAACTGGGTCAGAGCATTTCCAAGATGGTAAGGCTTGTGCTCACGGTCAGCTTTGGTTAATGCCTTCAAAAAGTGGTCTGAGGAGGGAACAACCACAAACCGCCAGCAAGATGTTGGCCAACCATGACTCATCGATGCTAGAGGTGAGTGAAGGCTATCCTATATGGTACGAGCCAACAGAAGGGATATTGTTGTGAAACTCACCCATAATTTGAATGCTGGATGGGAGTAATATGTTGCAACACACAGTACATTGAACCCTGCTGAAAATGAGGCTGTGTAGCCGCAAGCCACTCCAAGTGCCCATGCTAACTTCAGTTCGCCATTGAAAGTGCCTACAATAGGCACATGAACATCAAAACTGGACCTTGAATGATTGGAAGAAAGTTGTCTGGTTCGATGAATCTCTTTTCCTGCTGCACCATGTGAACAGCCGGGTACGTATGCATCATTTACCTGGGGAAGTGTTGCCACCAGGATGCATTGTGGGATGAAAACGAGCTGGTGGAGGAAATGTAATGCTTTGGGCAATGTTCTGTAGGGAAACCTTGGGTCCAGTCATTCATATGCAGGGAACTATGACATCTACCACCTACCTAAACATCATTGCAGACCAGGTACATACTTTCATGGCAACAGTATTCCCTCTAGTAGTGGCTTCTTTCAGCAGGATAATGCACCATGCAATACTGCCTGGATTGTTCAAGAATGGTTCACAGAACCAACAGAATGTTGGCGTGACCTCCAAATTCCCCAGACATCAATCCAATCAAGCATCTGTGGTTTGTGTTGGAACAGCATATCCGATCTGTAGAAACTCAACCACATAATTTACAGGAATTAAAGGATCTGCTGGTAATGTGTTGGTACCAGGTATCACATTAGAAATCTATAGAAAAAAAATAGTTTTTGTAGATAATCTATAGAAAAAATCATAACCTTTAGAAATCTTGTAGCGTTCATGCCTTGCCGGATAAGAGTTGTTTTGGCAGCACATGGAGGACCAACATCATATTAGGCAGGTGGTCATAATGTTTTGGCTCTTTGGTATATGAAGTGGTAAAATTTACAATGTTACATATAATTTCCACAAAAATAATGCACCGTGAAGTATTTATATATACATAAGAAAAGATATATGCATTTCACAAAATGAAAATCGCAAATATTAGTTTGTTAAAAAACAATGACATAAAAAAAAATTGGAAAAAACCCAAATGTTGTCAAACCATAAAGTGATGCCACTCCATTCCTCTGCTTTCTCCAGCCTGTACATCGATTGGAGCTTTAAAGCAGTGCTATGGAGTCGGTACATTTTTACCAACTTCAACTTCATTATAAATTTTAATAAAATATGTTTTTGTGTGTGACTTCAATGACAGCTGTGATAGTTAAACCACTTAAATAATAAACTAATAAAAAATAAAAACTAATAAATTAATGCCATTAATTAATTTTTTCTTTTCAGAAAATATTTTCAATTTTTAATGCTTTATTTAATTTTGAGTTCTTTCTAAATTTTATAAGTTTTGAACTTTCAAGTCTAAAACTCCTTTCACAATGACAAAAAGAGTTCCAACAAAATCTACAGTTTTTGAATATTTTACAATAACCATAGATGGGAAACGTGTCATTGTATGATAGATGGTGAAAAATTATGTCAAGCACATATCAGTGGTTTTAATGGCTCTGGTAAAAATGCACCAACAAGAGCATCAAATCAAGTCATAGTCGGATAGAAAAAGAAATTGAGAAGTCTGAGTTTTTGTGTGCAGATCTTGCAAAATATCTAAAAATATTTATTTACACCCATGACAGCATTGTCCCCACGTTTGGTTCTATCCAGCCTGAATTCAGAAGCATTTGAGGATTTGAGAAGCAGCAAAACTTTCATTCTTTAACAAGTATTTCAACAAGGCTTGTATGTAATTTTCATGTGTGTGATGCTTTCATCCATAATGTTATCAGTAATGTAGTCTTGCTACGGAATTAAAACAAGTTTCAGTTAAATATAAGTAAAAGTTTAATTTCATTAAATCTGCTTTAAATTTTAAAAAAAACTTGTTTTCATACATTCTTTTATGATACATTGTATAAATTAAATAAAAGATAATGCATATTAGAAGAAATTAGTGTTCAAAGCTCTTAAGTGTGAAAAAAATTCCCCAAACATCTTATTTTCAAAGTTGTGAAACTTCAAGTATGTCTACTGGCAAAACAAGATTAACCCTCACAATTATAGACGTATTCCATTACGGAACCCACTAATGCTGTAGGATATCATCCACATCTTTCTTTCCTTTGTTCTGTTATTTTTATTATGCCTCAATTTCCTGAAGATGGAACTGTTTAGAATATTTTTTTCTCATAATAAAAATCCTTAACCAAAATGTGTTTCTATTTTATTCTGTCTTTCTGCTGAGGTCGTGCCTTCCTCACATATCTTCTCTATGGTGTATTAAACTGACAGACTCCTGTCGGACCTTTGTGACAAGCAGCTGCTTGAGGGAGTGTTTATTTTTTTATAAGGTGAGGTATTTAATTTTTAATTGTTTTAATTGTCTTGAGCAATCGTACGATTAATCTCAGTGTAAAAGTTCAAATCCAAATAGTAGATCACATTTTAACGCTGGTAAAAATTGATAGTTAAGTTTTAAAAAAACTGCAAAAGAATGTAATAAAAATTATTAAAAAATTATTTAAATTTACAATTTCTATTTGTGTTTAGCAGTATAGTTGACTATAAAACTGATAGTGTCAATTGCATGAAAGTAAATTATGTACTTAAAGAAAATAAAAGGCAATTTGTAACATTTACAGAAATAGTTGTGATTTTTCTTTGGACAGGGTTTGAACATCCAGAATGTACGTTTCCGTTTTGATGGGCAACCAATTTGTGAAACTGACACTCCTGCAGGACTAGAAATGGAAGATGAAGATACCATTGATGTGTTTCAACAACAAACAGGTGGTTTCAGCTAATATAATTAATGCCTGACTACTTCAAGTAGTGATAGGTATTTTTGTATTGATATGTAGTTTACTTGAAATAGTGTGAGAGTTAGTTTCCATTGTTCAGCTTGGAAATGGACTTTTATTAACATAATCACATCATTCACTCAAAAGTGTTTAGAAATGATTTTATTTTATTTTATGCTTACTGTATATTTCAAAGATTTTATATGTAATTAATGTAACATAATGTCAAAACAGTTGTATACAGCTGAAAATGTACAAATTGCCTATTCAAATTTAAAATAAAAAGTATGTTAATATGTACCTGTTTGTTAAGTGTCTGCTGCCAGAATAGTGCTAAATTAATTACCTTATTTTATGGGGCATACTAGCAGATTTACCGGCATTGCTGTGGTCTGAAACTCTAGAATATACAGGGTGATTCAAAACTTATCGTTCTAATTTCGTGGGGAGGTAGGGAATACGTCAGGAAACCGATTTCACATAGGAAAGTATGTCCGCAAACATCTACATGGACAAGTAAAGTGAACACAAGGAAACAGTACAGTTAAGTGACGAATGTGACTTTTATTCCAACAAGGTAAAGTACAGGTTCACAGTAGGTGCTCAAAATTGCGACCATTTACATGGACACAGGATTCACAGCGCCGTTGCATTGACCGCCGAACATTTTCAAAACGCCTGGCATATCACGGACAATGCCTGCGGCGGCCACTATTCGTGCAACAAGGTCAATTTCACTGTCGACGGGGGTCTCGTACAGATGGTATTTCATGGCCCCCCACAAAAAGAAATCCACGGGCGATAAATCAGGTGACCTGGGTGGCCAAGCGATCGCTGATGACAGCGGGAGTGGTCGGGCGAGCTGTACACTGGTTGGGTACACACGGCGCCCTCTACATACGCATGCGGACATACTTTCCTATGTGAAATCGGTTTCCTGACGTATTCCCTACCTCCCCACGAAATTTGAACGATAAGTTTTGAATCACCCTGTAGAGTAGATGCCACTCCCCACCTCACAAGCTTTACATTTGGCATAAAAATCATTACGATCAATCCCCACCATTTTAATTTTTCTTCCTCAAATCATTTCGTACCCACCAGAGCCCCTTGGATACAGTTTCCCAGGCATATGTAACGTTATAAAAAAAATATGGTCCGAGTTGCTCAAAAAATGTATAGGTACTATGAAAAAATTATGGAAAAACATTATATATTACTAAACATTAAAAATTTTATTAATTAACCCACCTATGCTTATTAACTTTTACAGATTTTTTTCAAATTAAGTTTATTTTAATTTCCAATACGATTTCTTAGTTTTTGAAGCTTTTATTTCAACAAAGAATCATTCTGCCCATGCTTAATTAGAGTGACTTCAATATCCACGGATGCTCACGCTCATGACTCAATAGACTGAACAATGAGTTTATCATGCGAAATCAAAAAAATTTGTTTGATGCATTCCTTCTTTCAAATTTATTGGTGGCAATAGTTACTTTTAATAGCTTTCAACAATTAATGTTAAGTCTATGGGAATTTTGAGAAATTCAAACCCACCCATCCCAATTTTTGTTGACCCTACCGGGTTTGCACATAGCCTATATCTTCCCCCCCCCCCCCCCCCCAATTAAAACTTTCTGGATGTGCCACAATACAATTACAGAATGTGACAAAAGTACCTTCATTTTATTGTTTTAGGAGAAAGATTCGGATAATGAAATGGGCTTATATAAACAGACATTTTGTATAGAATATCATTAGAATGACCACTCAAATCAAATAAACTATTTCAGTTGAAGTATTGAAAAAACCCATTTTGGATGACTGATGTATTAATATGTCTCAGTGATCTTTACAGCAAGTATAGAAAAATTCTACGTTATAAAATACCGAACCACTTATTAAATTGATAGACTTAAAAAGAACACAGACAACTTGGTAATATGTTGCTTTAAATTGGATAGACTTAAAAAGAACACAGACAACTTGGTAATATGTTGCTTTAAATTGGAGAGGAGGAGAGTAAATTATTCTTTCCAAGTAGTGCAATGTATGCTTTTTGCCAATCATTGTAGTGGTGTTTCAAAAATATAATCTTTCAAGTTACATATAATATGTATACTATTTTTTGCCTCTGTTCCAGTTATTAAAATTCTCCAAGGATTATCCCTTTCTCCACCTTTTCTTCCCTGGATGCAGTCCTGATAGTATGGCACAGGCACAACTTCATTAAAACCCTATTTGTCAAGCACTAAAATTTTATACACTGGAGGAATTTGAAAAAAGAACACCCAGAAAGAATTAAAAAGAAAACGGAAAATGTTAAAGAATACGGTTAAGTGCAGCAGAAACCATGATCCAAGATTGAAAATCATTGGATGAAATAAAGACGTCACTGAGGACGATAACATGCAAATGCACGCAATGTATATTTAAGGACTAGGGCATGAAGAAATAAGTTATACATCCCTTGTCATCCCCTGTCTTTGAAGAAGCTACCATGCCTCAGGCACACAACATTTGTTCAGTTAGCAGAGTTTGAGCGAGGTCATATAGTGTGAGTCTTTGGGAAGCAGGACTACAGTCACGCGTTCCGGCTTCTTCCATCGTGCATCCGCCAGTGTCACACAGGGCCCATGCTGGGCATCATGGTGTGGAGAGCGATTAGCTGTCACTCTCGTACCTGTCTGGTGTTTGTACAGAGTACACTGAATTGCAATGCATGCATCAGTGACATCGTACAGCCAGTCCTGCCATATTTGAGTGTAATCCCAAATGCGATATTCCAGCAAGATTTTCACTCCACCCAGGTAACTCAACGTACTCTTCAGGCAGTTCACCAACTCCCTTGGCCAGCATGCTCTCTGGACTTGTCTCCAATCAAGCATGTCTGGGACTGGATAGGACAAAGACTACCGCGGCAGGCAATGATCATCGCTGAATTGCGCATCCAAGTTGAAAGCACGTGGAATGGTATCCCCCAGCGTGATATCCAGCATTTGTACGACTGATTGCATGCCAGATTGGAAACTTGTATCGACGAGGTTCAACACCTTATTAAAATGTGCCTTGTGTAAAATGTAATACACTTCACACGTGTGATCACTGTCCATTCTCAACAAATTGTTTCTACTAAATAAATCTCGTAGATTACGCTTCAATTGTTATTGATGTTCTTTTTTCAATTTCTCCAGTGTATGTTCTGCATTGCATTGTGAAAGGAAATAGTAATGAATTTGCAAAAACAACTATGTCAAAGAGAGTGGTCTTGGAAGCAGAGAATATATACTCTGTGTATATTAAAATAGTATTAGATGGACTTGTTCAAGATACATGCCTTAGTTGTGAGCTTCTTGTGATCTCGCTAATCAATCCATTGTGCTGTCTTACAATTCACTAGTATATCAGTGATATCCTAACCATAATCTCTATGGCCTGAATATGAAATTCTAGAGTTCGTGTAGACTTTATGTTGTGTTTTTGTAAGAGGGGGCAGGCAAACCTTTTAAGTATGCGGACAACTTGGTCAATTCAGAGGGTAATTGCGAACAACAGCATTCACATGTATAGGATGAAAAAGCACAAATTGGTTAATGCAGAAGAGATAACCGCCTTCTTAATTACGTACGTGAAGGATATGATAAGTAAGAAGACTGATTTCCTCAGAAACATTGTGTGATGCATGATAATTTATTGACATCCTATTAATTTTATATTTACTTCAATATATTTGGAGCTGAAGGAAATTTATGAAGTATTAATCCTGATGGATGGTAATGATAGTTTCTTAATTTTAAATTTTTCTTCAAAAATAAAGTTGCAATGTTGCAAAATAATTTTAATTCTTCGTAAAAAAAAAAGTTTAAATTCCCAAGGATTGTCTTAAAAAATAGCTCTGAGCTGTTGTTTTTTTGACGTGCTATCTGTTTGTGAGTTGCAGTTTTTCTGTTATTGTAACACACTAGATATGAATAATGGGTTAAGGTCATTTTTATTGCTTTACTGAAGGGCAAGTCCCTGGTTGACTTTCAATGGAATTCTTTCAGTATAATTTTCTATGCTGCTCGGTTTGGGTTGTTTTACCTCTGAGCAGCACTTTTTTTTTTGCACGCAATGGGCTAAACGGCCAGGTCACAAGGACCCCGAAGGATGGGGGAGGGTATCCACTGGAACAGCTGTTGGGAGGCAGATGGTAACCTCCCATCAAAGTCATCCAGTGTGTTCTTTGATGTGCACAGGTATGACTCTCCTGGCCCAACTTAATGTCCCATCCAATAGACGCCTTTCCAAGCCCATCGGTGTCCCCTACTGATCATGGGCAGGGTGGGGAGATTTGCAAAGATAATTCTCTACGCTGGCCCTGCTGGGAATTGCAGATTACAAATCTGACACACTATTGAGTCACCATCTCCTTTATAATGTTGCTCGGGAAGTGGGGTTGTTACTGTTAAGCAAAACTCTTCGGTGTGGTAAATGTTTAGTATCCCTTTATGCTAATTGGAATTTAGTTTTGAGTGGTATTTTTTTAATTCACGATACAAAATTCCAAATATCATACATGAAAATGGTAGAAATATACCATAATGAAGAATTTTGCTATAATTATGGTAACTCTTCCCCACAACAGTAAGCATGGAAGATGCTACTGAAAAAACACCAGTAAAAGTCAGCTACTGATTCGCCCTACATCAAAGAAATCACCTCCGACAGACAGCGTAACAATAAAAAAACTACAACTCATAAACCAGGTGACAAAGAGTTCTATCAAAAATATTAATCATGCTCACACTTGATGGACTATTTTTTATGAATAATTAATATCTTCTTAGTGAAAGGAGAGCTATGCACAGAACCGACCAGGCCTAGCACCCAATGACTGACCCCTCCTTGTGGTGCAGACAGTACTTTTCAAAAGAGATATTCTCTTGTGGTAGGGGAGGGCTGACAGAATAATGTGGCCTACTGATCTGGACTAGTATGGCTACTTTTTTTGTACTCTGCTGAGGAGTGGTCAACCACACAGAGCCATAGCACTAATATATACCAACCTAAAAAGATTGGTAACTTTGATCTTGATTATCGATCCAGAATTTGCTGCACCTGTGGACTTCTGTTGAGGGAAAATTCCCTGTGTTTTCTGTTTGTAGGCTGACAGCCCCACGTGAATGGATTCACAGGATGCGTTTTATCAGCTGATGGATAATCTTGATCACAGGACATCGTAGGTACCTGAACTCTTGCTTCTATGGACATTGTCAAATGCTACATGGGGTGGGAGTGGCTTAGTTGGTAGCATTTCAGGCTTGTAATCTGCATTCCTAGGGTCGAGTCCCAGCTGGGTCAGTGTTGAGATTTATCACCACAAAACTGCTCACGGTCAGTAGGGGAATTGATGGGCTTTGAAAGGCTGTCATCCGTCAGATGGGACGTTAAGCCATGTGCGGGAGAGCCTTACCCTGTGCACGTTTGATGGGAGGCTACCATCTCTCCCAACAGTTGTTCCAGTGGGTACCCTCCCACAACCTTCTCTGAGCATTCAGGGTCCTTGTGACCTGGCCATTTAGTCAATTGTGTGCAAAAAAATGCCGATAAGAGGTATAAAACAACCCAACACGGCCTTGGTACATGTTAATTTTGAAATATTAGCTTATATTAGAGGCACTAAAAGAATTCCTCGACGATCACGAAATTATTCTGTGGCCAGGTAGAAATGCGGAAATTACACAAACAAAAGATACCCATATTTCGAAAAAGAATTGCGAAAAACAAATGGCCGAAAATCGTGAAACATATGTAATTTTATTATTTATTCTGTTGCATTCAAACCAAAATAATTTTTTTTTTTATTATTATTCGTAATGCAATTTCATTTAACATTTGCCGCATAAGGCGCTTTTCTCCAAGGCAAATAGTTTAAGTGTTCTCTAAACCAGAACTGAGCAAACTGCGGCTACTGATGAGAAATAAATTTTTAAAGAAACGTATGGAGGGCAAGTAGTCTAACAACTTCTGTGAAGCGAATTCTCATAGAAAATTAATATTGATAAATTATATTGTTTGTTTCACATAAGGTTTTATTATTTTTATTATACATATGAATAAGTTATTGATTATATATTTCTTTGGCTGCCAGCAATTAATTCCATTGCAGTTTTCTAGGCGTCCCATCAGCTAAAACATTTGCCCAGGCCTGCACTAGGCAGTCTCTTTTGATATCAGAGATATAATATTTCTGTGTCTGCCAATCAGAAGTCATCAAAACAGCCTTTCTGTTAGCAGAGGTAGAAAAAGTGGTTTCTTTCGCGTGTCATTGTCGCTGGGGGAAAAATATGTCTTCTACTCATGTCTGCTGTAGAAATCGATACTTGATACAGGAATTTGCACTTAATTCTTTGGATAATAATAGTGCCTTTTTCAAGTATACACTGAAATGACAATTGCTTGAAAACTACCGAGGAAATATAGTAGCTTAAATATCATCATAATATTATATCGATAATAGCCGTAATTTCGGACGAACGCATTTTCTTGGACGGGCGGAAGATGTGACATTATCAGTGGCAAAAATTGTCGGTTTCCCTGTGGTTCCGTGGGTGCTCAAGCAATCGCTCCCGAATTTAATGATGTGGTCCAAAGTGATGGTCCCACCTTTCTAGCACTATTGGGTTCTGGTTCAATGATTTCAGAACGCAAATACTAGAATGGAGTTCTGGCTTAATTATTTGAAACACAAAACGGAATGACGTTCCAGCTCAAAGATTTGGAAATACAGATTATACAGAAAAAGATCAAAATCAGATTTTAATAGGTGATTTTAATATCGATACAATGA
Organism: Ryuthela nishihirai; assembly: GCA_038380435.1. NCBI lineage: Eukaryota > Metazoa > Arthropoda > Arachnida > Araneae > Heptathelidae > Ryuthela > Ryuthela nishihirai. The sequence goes on from JAWZYU010000501.1 coordinate 106,477, forward strand.
ATACTAAAAAACATGGCACAGAAAAATATATCACACTATTGGCTGAAATGAATTTTGAAAGATTAATAAGGGAAGCTACAAGAGAAGAAATAGTAAAAAATAAAATTACAAAACCTGTATAGACCATATTAATATTAAACTGATTAAAAATATGTCAGCAAATCCAATAATTCAAACAAGCAAAATAGCAGCTCACTATATGATTTTAACACTGATTAGCAACACCAATAACAATTTGAATAATACTAATTATAGTGAAACAGACCAGGAAAATAAGAATTGGTCATTTGACCATAACAATATAAACAAAGCTATCTCTGAAATGAATTGGACTTTAGAAAATTATGGAGACAACCCAATGGATGAATTAAACCTATATAAAGTATTTAAAGACATTTATGATGGAATTTTAGGAAAAAATAGAATATATATGAGGAGAGTTGGAAAGGTAAAAAGAAATCATAGCAAAAATTAGATAACACCGAACTTGATAGAATTAATTGAAGAAAGAGATAAACTTGGATTAAATTTAAAAACAGTGATAAAAGTGATGCTTATAAAAATAACTAAAAAAAATTAAGGAATATGGTTAATATTTAGATTAGAAATCAGAAACAACTTTATTATAGAAATAAACTTATAATGAAAAAAAATGATATGAAGGCTACCTGGCAATTAATATATGAAATATTAGAAGGAAAACAGAAAAAATCATCGGACGATGTGATAATTGACAATATGGCCAAAAAGAAATTATCAGTGGAAGAAATAGCAAATAATTACAATGACATTTATAATACACTAATTTTACAGATAAGAAATACAAATCACCAAGACGATATAAATTATGTTCCAACCATGATACAAAGAGTTTTGAAATCTATCTATATACATGAAATCACTGAAAAACAAACTGATGAAATAATTACTTCATTAGACACCAATAAATCACCTGGTTACGATAATGTTTGCATTAAACATATAAAATTTAATAAAGAGACACTACTAAATATTATATCAAAAATTATAAATCAGATTATATTTACTGGGAACATATCTACTGAACTCAAAACAGGTATTTTAAGACCTATTTTTAAAGATGGTATTAAGGAGGATTTTTCTAACTATCGACCAATAACAATTCTGCCTATTTTTTCGAAAATAATGGAAAAATATTTTTACAATACTGTTTTTAACTTTTTACTTAAACACAACATAATTAATGAAAATCAGTTTGGCTTTCAAAAAGGAAAAAACACAATTCAACTAATTTCCAAAATTGCAAATAATATTAATAAATCATTGAATAATAGGGAAAAAATTGTAACTATGTTCTTAGATTTAAAGAAAGCCTTCGATACAATAGATCATAGCATTTTACTAAATAAATTGGAAAATTACGGTATTTGCGGTATATTGTTAGATTGGTTTAGAAATTATTTATCAGACAGATACACAATTACTAAAATAAAAAACTGCTACAGCAGAAAAGTAATTACACGATGTGGAATTCCCCAAGGCTCAATTTTAGCCTTTTCTGTTCCTGGTATACATAAATGATTTGTTCAATGCAAAATTAAATAGTGCTATTTATCTATATGCTGACGACATTGTTTTAATAAACAGTCAGAAATACTTAAATGATAGCATTTCAGAGGTTCAAACAGATTACAATAATATTATTAGATGGTTAAATCATAATAAAATCTATTTAAATGAGAAAAAACCAAAACTGATGATTATTCATTCACCAGGATTTCATGTTCATCAAAACCTCTTTATCAAAACTCATAACATAAATTGCAGAAAAAAGGATGCTTCAAATTATGAATCATTATGCAGTTGCCCACTTGTTGAGCAAGTAAATAAAATAAATTACTTAGGAATCATTTTTGATGAATATTTTAGGTGGAATGCCCATATATCCCACATATGTGAAAGCTTGAGAATATCGGCGATAAAAATTCAAAAATTCAAATACGTATTAAATATGGAAACATGTGTACTATTTTATAAAGCAATATGCGAATCTATTTTAAATTATGGAATAATTGTGCATGGAACAACTAACTTAACTAACATAAATAAAATAGAAAAACTGCAGTCTATAATAGCTAAAAATATTATTCCGTTCCATTTGCAAAAAATTTATAAAACTTCTACCGATAGATTAAAATTTTTAAATCTTTTATCCTACAGCAATTTATATAAATATAATGTAATAATTAAAAAATTTTTTGACGAAACTTACAAACTAAAAATTCAACATAATAAAAATACAAGACTTCAAAACCAAGGTTATTACAAATTGCCAAATTTTCGAAATAATTATGGGAAACATACCTCCGAATATCAAGTACCACTTATATTTAACGCTACTCCCAAAGAATTACTAAATATAGATTCTTTTAGAAGACTTAAAATGGAATTAAAAAATTATTTGGTATTTTCTAGTTAGCTGTTTTTTATGTGTTGTGTTTTGTGGATTTATTTGATGTACACCACTTTTGTGGCTGAATGACCTATGTTTAGTATAATTTATTCATTTTCCTGCAGATAAGCTATTTTGCTTTGCGGGTCAAAGTGTAAATGTATTTGTATTCTTTACTCTTATGAATAAAAATTATATTCTAAAAAAAAAAACTGAAATATTGGAACAGAGTTCTGGTTTAATGATTTGGAAATGCAATATAAATACTGGAACAGCATTCCGGTTCAGTGATTTATAGGGTTGTTTTGTTTTACCTCCGAGTGGCACTTTTTTGAACACAATGGGCTAAATGGCGAGGTCACAAGGACCCTGAAGGCTCAGAGAAGGTTGGGGGAGGGGACTCACTGGAAGATCAGTTGGGAGACAGATGGTAGCCTCCCATTAAGGCCATTCAGCGTTTTCTTTAATGTGCACAGAGTATGGCTCTCCCACACACAATCACAATTTAACATCGCATCCTATTGACGGTGGCCTTTCCAGGCCCATCTGTGTCCCCTACTGACATGGGCAGGGTTGTGAGTTTTGTGGTCATAAATCTCAACACTGACCCGTTTGAGACTCGAACTTGGGAACTGCATATTACGAGCCTGGTGCACTACTGACTGATTTATAAACATAAGTGTCGAAACTGCGATATAATTTGAGCAATACTTTGATAATTTTTTTGCTATTCAGAAAGTCATGCTTCACCACTGGTCAACAAACATTTTGAACCACAGTTTAAAATTGCAGAATGAAATCCACAAAAACACATATATTTTGCGAAAAGCTTTATCGTTGGTGCATAAGAAGTAAGACAATATGGAAAATTATTTTTAACTATTGCCTAACTTCCAAGTAATTAAATATAAGAAGTCCTCACTGTAAGGATTCAACATTCACCTGGGTAAGAGGAGAGATTGCCAATAGAAAGGATGGCTACGGACTGGGCAAAAGAACTTTGAGAGGAGAAGCCAAGAATCTATACAACGCCAGATTTCGGGCATATGATGCTGGAGAGCTTCAGAATTGTGCAGTAGTGCAGAAAATGCAGTAGTGATGCAAAATAACGGTGTATAGGATTGTGGTTTCTCCTATTTTATAAGTTTCTGATTTTATTCCATTGTTATTATACCGTTTAATAATTTTAGTAGGCTCTTTACACCCATGGTTGTTAGCTCATGTTAAAAAACTAGTTAATTATTTCGTTTTGTCATTTGTCTGTCCTTCTCTAGACATTCAACTTCTTTTTGGTTTCATAGAGAAATTGAAAAATACCTTCTTACCAAGAATACGGCAGAAAGGCTGAGACCACAATTAAGTACAACGTACGAATATGAGGCTCCAGTTTCAAAAGCAAATTGGAGCTTAAGGAAAGCTGCCAGATGACGTTAGTTGCTAGCCAAGATATCGCTCTAACTCATCGAGGTCAACACACACACACAAAAAAATTCATTTTTGGAAGTTGTTTCGAATTGCATGAACTAATCCCTATAACATGTTTACTTAGTATGGTAAGAAGGCATATAATGAAAATTTCAGGTAGCTCAGATTGATGTGACCTTCTCTCTGGATATATTCCGAACAAAAATTTAAAGTTAATGATTGAATATCACAAAAAAAACTTTTATTCCCTAATGCTCTTTCCCTGTCCAAGGCCGTGATGCTGCGGCAGGAGAGTGATGGTTCCAAAGCAAACCATCTGCTTGTCACAATCGAGCCTACTTTTCGCATGCTTTCTCGCTTCTACTATGATATTTACTACTTATTAATTCTGAATCTCAGAAAAGTCCATTTACATTATTTGGTTTTAATATATATATATTTTTTTATTTCGGCAATGAATATTCCTGTATTGAATAGCTGTATCAGAGTACTACTGTATACTTTTTCCGCTACATAACTATTACTTTGATTCCACAAACATTTCATACAAATAGATAAATTTGAATGAATGATATAATAACAAAAAAAAATGATTGCATATTTTTTGAAATTTTATTGATGTGTGTCGCCAATAAATAGTTAAAAATAATACTCACAACAATAAATAGTTTATGCTTTGAACATTGATAAACTGTTCATAACAAATACTTATTATTAGGGGCCGCCGCACTAGAGCACCCCACACCTTTTGAGAATGCTGGTAAGGGAAACGGAGGTCAAACATTTTAAACTTATGCATATTTCATGAATTTTCAAAGATTTATTTAAGACAAAACAGAAGGGAAAGCATTATAATGCATGATATCCAATCTCTTGGTCCCCCCTCATTTCACTTTTTTCCCACGGCTCGATTACGTAACTTATCCGCACCCTATTTTTTTTTTAATTACGGGCCTGGTAATAGTGGAACTAAAATATTAAAATCACTATGCATCATGCTAACCTGCTGTTTCCTGTGTTAAATATTTCCTTTTTTCGTATTATAATGAAGAAAAATTCATTTAATGAGATTAAAAACAATAATCTAGAAATCACAACAGTAGCAATTATAAATTTCTAGGAAAGTTTTCATAATTTAATCTTTGATGCTGACTGAATATAAAACATATCTGCATTACATGCAACAAATTGTGCTTTACTCCGATCTTTCCTATTAAAGGGGATACAAACTAAAATCATGTTAATCAACTATGACACTCATTGTTTAAAAGAATTTTGATCTTGCTGAAATTTCAATTTGTATATCCCAACTTGTGCAGGTTTGAGATTTATCTCCAATAAAATTTCAGTGAGAAACAGGGACACTGATAGCCTTGAAAAGGCTGCCATCCATCTTATGAGACGTTGAGCCATGATCCATATGCAGGAGAGAAAATTATGTGTTTTACTTCTGTACTTTTAATATATAAACAGCACCTTTTCACATACAATGGGCTAAATGGCAAAGTCACAAGGACCCCTATGGCTCAGAGAAGGTTGGGGGAAGAGAACTCACTGTTAGGAGGCAGATGGAATCCTCTCATCAAGACCATTCAGTGTGTTCTTTAACATGCACAGTTGGTAAGGCTTGTAGCAATTGGTTTAGCATTTTTTATGGTGTTCGAGAAGGGTGCATTTTGTCTCTTTTTCTCTTTAGTGTGGTTATTGATTAATGCAAAATTCACTGAAAGTGAAAGATTTCGGTCTTAAATTGTCTAGAGAAACGAAAATTTCTGATTTAGATTATGCTGACGATTTGGCCCTTTTGGCAAATGATGATGAGATGAACTCTTTCATTCGAGCTGTTGATGGAACTGATAGTAGAGTAGGTTTGGTTATAAACAGAGAGAAAACCAAAGTGATGAAAATTGGTCAAGCAGGCTGTGATTCAGTTAATCTGAATACTTACATGCTTGAGCAGGTGTCACAATTTAATTATCTTGGGAACTATGTAACAGATACTGGTGGTGTTTGATATGAGATTAATAGACGAATAGGGATTGATGCCAGGACTTTTAAGAATCTATGGAGAGTGTGGAGAAATAGACGTATACACCTAAAGACTAAAATTGGACTGTATAATAGTTGGTTCTTTCTAGGGTTAGTTATGGTAGTGAAACGAGGACCTTTTGTAAACAAGATAACAGGAAACTAGATGCTTACGCAGTATCTTAGGGATTAGGTGGTTCAACTTTATAAATAATGATAAGTATCGTAACTCAACTGCCGAGTGGTATGCAGTACTGGATGTATTAAAATTTTCTTACTGCGGGCTCCACAGACTCAGAAACTAACTCTTGTGCTCTTGTAAAACTTTTCACAGGCAAAGGTCATGCATGTTGGCAGGTCACAAAAGCTCAGATAATGTTGGGTGAAGGGGACCCACTGGACAGCTGTTAGGGACCAGATTCTTCCCCTCAGGGCCATCCAGATAGTTCTTTAACATGCACAGGATATGGCTCTCCTGCACATATGCCCCATTTGACTTGCCATCTGACGAAAGGTGGGCCACTGTGCAGTAGCCTTTCAAAACCCATCGTTGTCCCTTTTTGCACCGAGGAACTCGACTAATACCAAGTGGGTATTAGAGGATATAAATTTCAATGCCGTCACCGTTGAGACTCGAATCTGGGAACTGCAGTTTATGAATCTGTGGTTCTGCTGAATGTTATCTTTAAGCCAATCTCTTGCTTGTGCTATGCCTATGTATGTACATCTACTAAGGCTTGTAAACACGATACTGAAAGTAATAGATCCATACTGCCTCGACTTTACATTGTCGCGAGTCGTTCAAGCCGCTAACTTTAAAAATCTGTTGAGCACAGATCGTATTAGAGCTTGCTGAATATAACCCCATTTAATTCCCATGTTACTAATAAGCTAAAAGTTCGCGTTGTCCTATTTGAAAAAACACTAAATTCGTCATACAGTGTATGACGAAATTATGTATATTTATGACTACACGAAGGTGACGTTATGAAATTTTTCGTAAAACCTATTGGAGAGAATGATGATATAAATAACGATTTGGGATCATTATGGCTTGGCAGATTACGGTAGCGGTTACTCGAATATTTTGTGACGGTGGCAGCAGTTATTTGAACGCTTTGTTGTCATGCGTGAATGTGGTTTATATTTCTAGAGTCTATAAATTTTTAAAGGTGTAATTTGCTACATCGTATATATTCCTTAATAGTCAGTGAACGGACAATAATAGGAACAGATATTATATTTGAGGTAAGCATCTTAAATGAACGTGCTGTATTGCTTTCTGCCAAACTCAGAAAATTCCTTGCTAGTAATGCAATCTGTTCTTTTTCGTCTTCTATCTGATACGTGTCTCAATTATAGTTCAAATGGAAAATATGACTGTTGTATTTGTATACTCATCAGAAATGATGAAACGCTGGACTAACAAACAAATATCAAACAGTTACAAAGGAATAGCATAAAGTATTTTCAAACAGTTTCAAATGAGAAAAACAGTTTTAATTTCTAAGTATACTGACTATATCCGATATAAAGATTTATCTGATGGTTAACATTTCTTTTGGGAATTTCATTGAAAAGTAGTGTTAATCATAGATTTTAACATATGTTCATGAGCAGGTGTACATATCTTGCACACAAAAGCATATTTCCTTATAGGAAGGGAAAAAAATTTTGCATTAAAATTTATATGAAACTATTTGAAACATTTATTCCAAAGTTGAGCAACAAATAAGAGCAATTTTCTTCTTTAATGCATTTGATGAACTAATTTTTGAAAATCTGTGCAGAAAGTTGAACCATTAATGTTTATCTAAGTGTTGAAACATTTGATTGCATAATAATTAGCTACTCCAATATATGTTAGAATTGAATAAAAATGAAATATGTAAAACCATTTTTTTATTATGTATATTTACAGAAATCTGTTATTGACTTCTATGAACCAAAAGCTTATTCAAATGTATATTTAGTGTTTGATTTTATCAGGATTTTCATCAGTTTATTGAGTATGAATTGAATATGTAAGGATTAGTTTAAAAAATGCACTAGTACAAAGCAAAAGTCAGTCCTCCTGGTAACTTCATGCAAAATTCATGTAATTAGACCTCTAAATAATAGTTACTTAGTTGAAATTTTGGTACTTATCAGTTATCTTCGGTCACTTTTCTTGGCGATGAAAAATAAACACCAAAGTAGCAATGAGATTATTTGTTTTTGGGGCTTTTCTTAAGTTGATTCTTTAGTGATTAGTGTTATTAAGGAAATTTGCTTTTGATATTTATTTTGGTGGCTTTTTTTAAAGTGGGAAACGAGGTTTCATTGTTTAGCAATAACTGTTGTTAATGAAATCTTTCGATGAGATTATTTATTTTTTGTGTTTCACTGAGGAACAAGAATTCATTCCTTAGCGATAAGAGCTGTTAATGATATATAATTTTTATGAGATTGTTTATTTTTGGTGCTTTTTTAAAGTTGGAACAAGGGTTTAGAAGTACCAGAAATGTGACCGGAGATAACCGAAAAGTACCAAAATTTTGACCATTTTTCATTGTATCTGCTTCAAGAAATGTGAATATGTGCATATTACATTTTTAAAAGATATTAGAAATTGGAAACAGTTTTTACAGCTCTCTAAGGTTTATTAAGAACACTCTCTTCCAATTACATAATATAAAATTTACTGTATTGCTTGTGTTTTCCAAATAATAAAACTTAACAATTACCACTATTTAAGTTTATTCTATTTTTCTTTCTCTCTTATTGAAGGAGATGTAATTTTTAGTCAATCTTAGCTATGTCATCAGACACCTTTTTGGATGATGATAACCAGATAGTGAATGCTGGAAGCACTACTAGTGACTCATCGCCTTCATCATCAGAAAGTGAAAATGAATCTGAAACAATCCATCAAGGCATTTCACTTCAAAATGGCCGTGGAAAACCAAACACTACTCTTCGAAAGGATGGAATGGGTAAGATTAGATACATAAGTAGATAGAAGTTGGAATTTCTTATATTAGTGTTTGATCACTTAACACTAAACATTTCATTTGAAAATATGCCATATGATAAAAACAACCGAAGAATAAATCCTTTTTTAATAAAGTAAAATTCATTGTTTAAAGAGAGTAATTTAAGAAAAAGGGAGTTAATGATAACCCTTAAAGTGTTGTAAGATAATTTTTAATTTTTTTTTAATTTCTTACAAATGGGCCTGCAATATATTTTTCTTCACTTAGAGTTGGGTTGTTTTATATTTGAATGACACTTTTAGCACACAATAGACTAATGGCCAGGTCACAAGGACCCTGAGGGCTCAGGGAAGGTTGGGGGGAGGGGATTGTGACACTCTCACCTTTTTTCAAATTCCAAATTTCAAACATACTGAAGAAACAAATGTAACATCATCCTTTAAGTCTCTCAAATGAACTTCCTCAAATATACTCAACAAATCCTCTTCAAATATCTTCTCGAAACATCTCTACAAATCTCGGAATTCAACATCTTCATTGGCGAGGCCACATGTTACAATGTGAAGTGGAAGGGAGCCATCTGAGGACCCATAGCCATACTCATTTTATTCAGATCACCTGCTTGTGACTATCCTTCTCTTCTTTTTACAAGGTGAGTTCTGATACTGTGTTCTTGATTTTGTGCTGCTATCTAGGAATAGAGCAGGAAACCAACATCTGAATTCAACTCATTAATTTTTATCTGATTCTCGCATTATGAGAGAAATCTCTTTCAAATCTCTGAGCATCACTGCTTATCAGCCAAATCAGACAGGCAGCTCTGCTCAGAGAAGAGAACGCATCATGCTGAGATGAGGCTTCCCATTGCTGAGATCAAACTTGGGACCCTGAGGGAAGATGGCAAGCACTGCTGAGAGGTGATGGCTTAATCCACAATGCCAAGAGGCTAACCCTGAAGGGCATCATTACAATTAAGTACATATGTAACAATTAAGTTATATTTAAGTACATATGTGTTCTCTGTTGTAACAGAGAACTGGACAGCCGAGAACCAGAAACCACTGGACAGCTGTTAGCAGACATGGTAGTCTCCCTTCTGGGCCATCCAGTGTGTTCTTTAAAGTGCACAGGGTATGGATCTCCTGCAGAAGAGACCACAGCTTAACATCCTGTCAAATGGATGATGGCCTTTCCCAGCCCATTAGTTTTTCTGTGCTTACCATTTTTTCCTTTTTTTTTTACATATTTTTTTTTTATATTAAATGCTTTTTTTTTTGTTATGTAAGATGAATTATTCTTAAACTATAATAAAAGTTTACAGTACTAATAGTACAGATAAATTTAATTTACACAAAAATCACTGTTAAAATTGAAACTGTTCTCAGATAATCTTTGCAACATAGTACTTCGGTTTAACAATTTTCCTCTTCAATAAAAAAATCGAGTATTTAATCACACTAGTACTGGTCCTAATGCTAATTGATCTAACTTTAGCAAAGTCTTACCATTAGCTTACTGTTCTGTTTTACACAGTGGCTGGCACACTCCTTTCAAGTCATGCTATTCCAGCATCCAGTGTTCCATATCTTGTGCACACACATTTGCCACTGTTGAAGTGCCGATCTTTTTCACTTAAATAGTGTTTCTTCCTTTGGAGATTCCAACCTTGCACAAAATTGTCCTGTTTTGAAGCAAAGAATATACAGTCATTTGTTTCTTTACAATATACATGAAACTATCTTCTAATCACACGAACTCTTCTTGTCAGCACACAATTTCTAAAATCTTAGCAATTAGACTAATTAAGATGTCCTACTGATATGGTGATTTCTAAGAGTGTGTACAAAGTAGTATTTATTCCTCATTTTCTTCACCTTGCACATTCATTTGTTGGTCATAATATAGTGTCTACTGAAACTAGAGAGGGGTGATCCACTCCCTCTGTTCCTATGCTGCACCATCAACCATGAACCAATTGGATGAGGTAGCCAGGTCCAGGGCTTCATGTACACTAAAGCACTTTTGGGCCATGTGCCATCCTCCAACCTTTCTTTAGTTGCACTGCTGCATCCAGCACCAGAGTGCTAGAATACAGTGATATGACATCAAAAGAATGCAATGTAGTAGTTTGCTGAATGAGTGTTTGCTTATAATATTAACTGCCTCATGGCATGATTTCAATGTATACTCATTATTCAAGAAAATGGGTAAAAGTCACCAATGAAAATTTAATAGAATCAAAAGTAATAGAAAAAATGTAGGTAATTATAAAGTTACAGGATCAATGTAAGGATAATATAAGAAAACTTAAATAATTTATCTAAAATGCAGTTAACTAAAGAACAAGAGAACTGGGGGTGAGGCACAAAATTTGCATACCCCACTGCCACCCATTGAAAAGCTTATGTGGAACTTATGAGGAATACTCCATATGGAACTGGTAGTACAAAGTGTCCCAAAAATTGAAAAGAAGCAACTATTTTTAAGATATACTGCAGTATTAAAAATGAAGAACAACAAAAAATATGGAAAAATTGGGAAAGGGAGATCGGAGCACTAAAGATATTACGAAAGAACCCAGAAATTAAAATTATAACTGGGGATAAAACAGACCAACTAGTCATAATGGATATACACTATGCTGAAAAAAAGTGTCTGGACACTTGATTCGCAAAGGAAAACGCAATTTCATGTCACAGGATCAGTACTACAAGGTGTAAGAAGAGTATTGACACAGAACAGGCTTCAGTGGAGATGTTGATACAAAACATGAGTGAATGTGCTGAGTTAACAGACTTCCAGAGAGAGGTCATTATAGGATGTCATTTGAGTAACTTATCTGTGCATATGATTGCAACCAAATTATAGCATCCTAGGTCAACTGTGCAGGATGTAATTACTAAATGGAAACTTGAAGATGTCACAACAGTCAAGAAATGGTGGTAGCAGAAGAGCTCTGAAACATGTGGTACATTCTTCTCATCATTCATCTGCTGCTACCATTACCAAAACGTTTCAAGAGTCCACAGGTGTTGGTGTTTGCAGTACGACTGTTTATATGGAGCTGCATACGTTGAATTCCCATGACTGAGTAGCTGCATACAAACACTGATAACTCCTAAGCATACACAACAACATCTAGCCTGGTGCAAAGCTCGTCAGAATTGCTCACTGGACAAATGGAAACAAATTTTATGGAGCAACAAATCACATTTTACGCTGTTCAGATTTGATGATCGCTACTGGTTATGGTGAATTACCTGCTGCAGTGTATCATCCCATCTGTGAAGTTTGGTGGTGGTAGCGTGATGGTTTGGAGCTGCATATTGTGGTATGGACTTGGACCATTGGTTCCTATGGCCGGTAGCATGAATGCCAAGACGTACGTGGATGTTCTAGACAATTCTTCGCTATCTACACTGTTCCAGTACTACGGAGAGGGGCACATGTCTATCAACATGATAATGCACCATGTAATACTGTAAGATCTGTTCAGCAGTGGTTTCATGACTCAGGTGTAGAGAACATGCCCTGACCTGAATCCAATAGAGGCCCTTTGGGATGAACTTGAACATCGATGTGAGCCTTACCAGCATGTCCCACTTCCCTGTCAACACTACCATGTTGAAGGACGAATGTCATAAAATACCAGCTGCACGTTATCAAAAACTGATTGAAGGTATGACCAAAAGAGTGCAGAGTGTAATTGCAGCCAAAGATAGGCTGACACTCTACTGAGTAAATGCAACATTTTGTCAAACACTCTGATGTCCGGTGACTTCTTTCAACATAATATAAGTGAATATGATGAAAAAAATTAAAATTACCATACAAGAATTAAATTGCAAACCTTAAGTACAAACTCAATACCAGCAATGTTAAGAAAGCTGGGCATACTGAAAAATGAACCAGGGTACCTATAGCAATGTCAAAAGCTTGTATTCCATCCACGTACCCCAATATATCTGTTTGTACCTGTTGTACCTCCTTCCCACATACCCCCGTTTTTTAAAATTAAATTACATAAACCAAATAAACCATTTGCACCATTGGTCCCAAAAAAAAAGCTCCAATGTATAAATTAGAGAAAGTTATTTTCGATTTTTTTTGCCCCCCCCCCCATTTTCTGAATACTGAGCATATATTGAAATAAAAGAAGTTAATTTGCTTTTTATAAAATGAAACTTTTTTCATTTATGGGTTAAACAATATAAATAGCAGTATGATATATGTAATTCCTCTGCATAGTTCAGCATGAATGTCTCAAACAAATGTGTTTATTCATTTAATAGTTGCACTTTATATATCAGCTTTGGTCAGTCTAAAAAAAGGGTGTGATCATTAGGAAGACATTTCTATTGTGTGAGCAGATGAAAATATAATGTCTTTTTGCACTTTAATATGCTAAATACAAATTGTATTTATGGTTTTATATGCACACTTTAACAAAGCCTGTCAATGGATTTTATTAGTAAACACAATACTTGTGATAGTTGAAACTCAGAATTGAGATTATAGGTATTTGCAGAAGCAGCCTTCTTTCTGCATGTATTTGTTGGCTGCCTATGCTACTGTTCCTTTATTCAGGAGGATTGAATTATTCCTTAGGCAGAATGAGCAAGGTGTCTAGTGCCAAAGAAAAATTTGAGCTTTATAAACAATTCTGAGTTGATTCAAAAATAAGAAAACTATTCAATAAAAAAAAAATTATTGATATATAAATGTTGAAGTGGCAGTACATATACAAAAGTTAGTATATTGATTAATTCTCCAATCAATCTATTCAACAAACATGCAGATGTAATATGTCTTAAATAAATGTAAATTAAACATTAACTCTCATCTTCAAGTCTTATTTTTATCCAAAAGCTCATCATCCTCAAGCAGCCATGGGCTAAGGAGGTCCAACTACTCTTCATTAAAAAAAGTAGTGCAAGCAAAAATAGTCATACCCCCCCCCCCCCCCCCCCCCCGATCAACTGCAAACAGTTCTTTATGCATTTCAGCTTAGAAAAGAAAGCTCTCTCACAACTTATTCTGAAGATGGGGAGATATATTGTTACACCTAAGGCAGATACTGGTCACAGCTGCTTGGTAACAATATTTATGTATACAGGGTGAATCTGAAAAAGTGGGCAAAACT